>JARFJB010002178.1:752500-955867 GCA_036346205.1 Vesta saturnalis
AAACATAGAAACACAAGAAATTAATTACAAATAATACGTTTATCCAATAAAAATAATCTAAATTCTGTTTCATGTAAACCGGCAAAACAATTTTCGTTTGTTTACAACAAAACTGAAATCTGATATAGAACTGCCACCATGTGTAGAAATTATAGTAGAAAATTAAGATAGTACTGCTCCTCTTTCCTTAATCGTTTTTTAATGGTGTGGTATTTTAGAACCCCTATCTCTATGTGTGATGGTGTTGGTCTAGGAGAAACGGTAAATAAGTTGCTTCTATTAGGGTTGTCGAATTTATAAGTGTATTCTTGGCAGACAGGATTATAACTGGTACATCCGACTTATTTTGGGTGGCGTGGTTGTTTTGTGTCAGGTGTAACGAATTCGCAAAAAATCCGACCAAACAATAAAGTTGATGTTTTCTGATGATAGTACAGTAACCAGGCCTTTTGGAAACTTGTACGTAATTTAGTATAAAATATTATAGAATATTTGAATAAATCCAAATACCTTTTGTATATATATATATATATATATATATATATATATATATATATATATATATATATATATATATATATGATTCCTCGGATGACGGCTTATTGCCTGAAGCTATTATTACCGTTGATCAATTTAATTATTCCCTAAGCTGTAACACACGAAGGATTGAGCACACAAGGAAGAAGAAAATCAAGAAATGCAAATAAACTAACATACATTAAAGGTCTGACGACTGCCTAATGTCCATATGATGTTGCTAATAATGATAAACACAGCGAAAGAAATAGTACTCCATCGAAGCCGGCTATTGAATTCATACATGAGCACCTTGAGTAAGTAGCTTATAACGTTTATAGCTTGTACACCTGTGTTGATTAATGTTTAATAATCGTAGATTATTACTTCACAAAAGTAAAAGCTGTAAGTGGGTACAGTTGCTACATTATACGATAAGCCATGAAGAAGCGACAGAAGAATTTACTGTGTAATTATACAGAGGACATTGTAACAGCTGAAGGAACATTTCCACACTCCATACCAGTTATTATTTAATTAATTAATAATTCATTATAATTGGTAAAGCGTTTTCCGAAACCGATGTCTTCGTATTTAACTCAAAACGAATACTGATCGCTACACTCGTATGCGAATGTCAATAGGCAATTAATACTTTTACATTCTCTTATGCGAATACTAATAAGCAATTTATACTATATCATTTTTCTACAACCTGGTTAACTCAGGGTAAGTTTTGGAAGACAACCGGTGTTAATTTAGTTACTTGCTCCGACTGCCTATATTTTCTTTTGGTGCTGCCATAATATATGTTGCCTACTAGCTGATACTGCAGAGAAGCTAGTATTCTTCGCTACATATTCCTCATACCTACCGAAGCTAGTATAAACTAAGTGTTAGAACTTTCTTTATTTAAATATAATTAAAGGCTACGTTAGATTCACTATTTCATTGCTTTTATTATTTTTTGGGTTTACTTAAATTTTTTTAATAATAACATTAACAAAGTAGTTTTATAACCTTTTGTAAGCTAATAGAGTGATCACTGTCTTGACAAGTGTTCTCTTACATCTTCACTCACCATTTCGTAGCTTAGGGGCTGTCTTATCAAAACTACGTGCGCCTTGAGTGTCTCTATACTGCACGGTCATAATAGCTACGCAGCTAGTGCGCCACCGCGTTAGTGATCCTCAAAAGTCAGCTGAGATACACCCTATCCTTTAATTCTACCTACAGCGCATTTCGGACTATGTTCAATGATTATTTTGAACACGTTACATGCTGAGTTATAATTTCTGTATTGTGATAGGTTAAAGCCTCTCAGCCAAAATTGTTTTGCAAGATTGATGAAGATTCGTTACAACTCTACTTGATTTTTGTTTGACTCTGCCAAGTTATAAGGGTCAGTTTCATACACTGTGGATATTTGGGTTGGAAACCGCAGATTATTTACGTTAGGTAACCCATAAGGAAAAAACGGCGAGACACATAAAATTTTAAATTCAGTTCTGTTTCTATTTTGGATAACCTCGCTATCATGACGTCATCCAATTTTTTTCTAATTTTTCTATAATAGAAGCTATTATGACGTCATCCAATTTTTTTCTAATTTTTCCGTAATAGAAGCCTCTATTTATTCTATCATATTTAAATACACAGTTACATTCTAAGAACAGCGACATGTATCACTTTTACCCCAATCTGATAGCTGATAATTTTTGAGATACGTAAGTTTTAAAAATAAGTAAGACAGTTTCAGGAAAGGGCGTTCAATTTGAAATAACACAAACAATAGTATTAGCCATTTGAACGAAAAACAGTATAAATGAATCGCTCAAATTGAGATCCTCCCATTACTTGATAGTAAGTAAAGAGTAGTGAACTGTCAATTTGGCATGGCTAGATTGATTAATTGTAATTCAGATTCAGATTACTGAGGGAACTAACATTTACAAAACTTAATTTATTTTCTGAGTATAATCTAAATAGTATTGGTTTACTTACTGTTTGACATAAGTTTCAATTAAAATCTTAATTTAATTTAGAATTCTTAACCAACGTGAAGTATACAACATGCTGTCAAAATTAATTTTAAGAGGGTGGGATGGCATGATTCGAACATTTTCCGAAGTATCCAATCCATTCAATAACAAATATCCCGATACAGAGCCAGTTACGAAATCAGGCATTTCTAAGATACTGAAAAAGGTTCATCATTTTGGAAATGTGTTTTGTTCGAAAAAGAGTATTAGAAGATGTACAGTTAGATATACTAACCAGTTTTAACTTACACGAAACACATAAATGACACTCCTACAAAATCAACTTAGTTCAGGACTTAAACGAGGATGACCCTGAACATGGATTACAATTTTACGAAAACGTAATGGACCGCTGTAGCCAACATCCGCTTTCGGTTAAGAATATCGTTTTTTCAGATGAATCGATAGTTTTTGTAAACGGCACCGTCAATAGACAAAATTGTCGATACTGGGCACCTAAATTTACTCACTGGATGATGGAAGCCCATTTTCAATTCCCTCAAAAAGTTAATGTATGGTCCGTTATTCAGGGACGGAAATCTTAATGGTGCAGAATATTTAGACATGTTAAGGCAGCAAATATAATTAATCGCGCTGTTCCCAAATGGTAATGACCCGAACGTGCCAAATGAAGCTTTTTGGCACCTGCAAGACGGAGCTAACCCCTATTATGATGCGAACGTTCGTCATTAATATCTCCAAGTCAATGAATTTGGGAAAAGGGGGTTTATCGAATGGTCAGCTTGGTCACCAGATCGTACTCCACTGGATTTCCTTTTATGAGATTATTTAAAGTGGAAAGTGTACATCAGTCGACCCAATAATATTGAATAATTGATAGATAGAATTCGTAATGAAATTAGAGCTATACCCTTGAATAAGTATTGCAAGAATTCAAGCAAAAGATAGCTTACTGTCAAGAAGTGGGAGGATCTCGATTTAGCATCTCATTTAAACTATTTTCGTTCAAATGATTAACACTTTTGTTTCTGTTATTTCAAATTAAACGTCCTTTCCTTAAACTTTGTAGCTTATTTTTGAAACTTTAACGACCTGTATCTGAACAAATATCAGCTTTAGGGCAATATTCATACATACTGCCTTTTTTATGATTTAAATGTGTAAAAGTGTGATAGAAAAATACAGGTTTCTATTTAGAAAAAAGTTGGATGGCGTTATCACGACGTCATCATAGCGATGGTTTTCCAAAATAAAAGCAGGACTGAATTTAAAATTTGACATGTATCGCCGTTTTTTGCCTAAACGTTGCCTAACTTAGATAATTTGAGGTTACCAACCCAAATATCCGCACTGTATAAATAATTACATATTCTTTGGTGTTGCCGTCACTAAAGAGGGCAATATGGGGCTCTAATTCCCTATAGTGTAAACCCACTTTAAAACGAACTACAGCGCCATCTGCTAACTTATAAATAAAAGGACTATATCACTATTTGGTTCACTGAGATTACTTATTGCAATTCGTTCAAGTGCAATATAGAGATACTTGATTTCTAAACCAAAATTGAACGTTTTGCTTTGAAGCGTATTTCGGTTTAATGTAAAATATTACTTCTGAAATACTGTTAATATTTATAGGGTTGAGTCCTTAATCTGTTAATTAAGTTATAATTTTGTTAAAAGGGTTTGTACTAAGAACCGAGATTTAATACAACTCACCTTCTTATTGATTAAAATTTAAAATTTAATTTGTAAAAGTTTGGTGAAGAAACCATTTAGGTTTCGAAATATTGACAAATTGGATGAGGGGCTTCGTTATTCATTTCTTGCTGTAAGTTAAAACGCGATCCCTGTACGTTCTTAAAATGTTTAATTCACTAATTTTATTAATTCTAGTACAAACTACAATCGGAATTAAAGCAACTATTTGTACTTGTCAACGTGTTCAGTATTCTACAAAAGGGGATCAATGAAAATGCAAAAAGGTTAGGTAAATGTTTGAACAATAGAAAAAGGATACGGATTGAAGCAAAATTTACTTTTGTTTTTATACGCTCAATAGTTTTTCCTAACGATAACCTATTTTTTATTTGTACAAAATTCGCAAAAACGTAATTAGATTTTTCCAAATTACTAAACTTAGTAAGTTATATTGATGGAAACAAATTTTATAAAACATAGAAAAAAAAAGTCTATGAAGTTAACAAAGAAAACTTTGAATTGGCCGTTTTCTGTGTTCCTTATTTTATTAGATACGCTTACTGAATAAATCAATTTTTGCAGATAAAATATAAAATAAAATCATTTTTATGTACAACTTAGTTAAAGTTCTCTTTCTTGTTTTATTCACTGTAAAAGTTTTTCACTCAATTATTACAGTTTATCGAGACATAGTTTCAGTAAAACTTTTCTATGACAAAATATTTATTTTTGATAATAAACGCGAATTAATGTATATTGCTAAAATTAATACCTTGCAAGATACAATCGTGGATAGGTGTGCTAATTTTGCAATCATCCACATTTATCTGTTCTTAGTAGCTGTATTTTGCTGTTTTTATAACTTTTCGTGAACAAATCGCATCAAATATCGAATTAATTACTATACTACGGTTGCCATATTAATACCTTACGGCCGACGCAGGGTAAATAACCGGCATATTGCTGCCGTTTTAAAACAAAATAGCTGATGTGGAGCACACAGGATTCTTCATCAACGTACAAAGTGGAAATTAAAAGAAATGAAATATTTGTAACAATATTTTTTAGGATAATTATGCAATTATACCTTTCAACTTATATATACAGTGTCCCATCGATGTGAGGACGGAAGATAGCTTGTCACCGAGGCGACATTTTAAAGTTGGGTTTTCTTGAGGCAATAGGTCCACATTTTAAAGTTATTTTCACTTCTATTTGTTTACATACAGAGTGTTGCACCGAACATATGTTTTGTTAAATGGTACACCCAGTATATTATGCCATTTTTTGAAATCCACGTTAATGCTGATCAAATTGATATCAAATTATATGTATTTTTAAAGCTAGCCAAATGATGACTTTGTGCCTATGAAAAATGTTGATGAGTACGACAAGACCCAATACATATAAAAAAATTAGACATTTTAACCGAAGGCCACTTTCCTTAAGAAAATGGCGTGGTCCTTTACTTTGAAAATTTAAACAGCCCAATAGAATGGCTCCCCAGGTCTCCTGATTTAACACCATTAGATTTTTTTTATAGGGGCATATTAAAAACCAAGTTTATTCCCAGATGGTGTTAGATCAGGACAACCTTATAAACAGTTACACCCCGGTTCAGCGGTTCCCGTTTTAGCAGTCGCGTTTCGGCAGACCCTGTTTCAGCGGAGACCCGTTTTAGCGGTGACCTGATTCAGCGGCCCGCGTTTCGGCGGTATACCTTTTCCGGAGCCCCTTTTCACTGTTTGGTTTTTCTCGTTTTCCATAATTTACTTTAAGTTGGTAGTGAAATAGATACATAGCGCTTGGAATTGTTGATTTTCTAAGGACGCGGCTGATCCCATCAAAAAGTTGATTTCAATCAATTCATTATTAACAATTTTAAAATATTAGAATGTGATCTATTAATTAAAATTAATTTATTCATATCGAATATAACAATGTAACAACTGTATTTTATTTATTTTTTCTGAACAACCAAAGTACTTGATAAGTTAATTCATGTTTTGATCGACGTTATGCTAACACAACTAGGTCCATTTTCCTGCAGAAACGAGATTCGCTGGAACAGGGGCCGCTGAAACGAGGCACCGCTGAAACGGGGCACCGCCGAAACGGAACCGCTGAAACGGGACCGCTGGAACGGGGCTTCTGAGTAGAGGCTTTATGCCATATTGCCCTTATAAACAGAGTACACGCTGCATTCCTAAATTTGCAACCTGAACATGTTCGAAAAGCTACAAATCAAGAAGTTCAATATAAAGGATATTACTTTGTTTAGAAAAAAGAAGCGATGGTCAAATTGTACAATATTTATTATTATTTATTGTCTTCTTTTTGTTAATATTTCGCATGTTCTGTTTACAATCTTCTGGTATGTTTGTTACATTGTAATCTGAGAGATGTAAAAGTGTTTTTGACGCATAAAATGCATACGGTTCCATTTAAAAATATAATTTTTTTCACAATATTAAATGGACTCAAAATAAAATTTACTACGGCCCTTTAAGAAACGTCAATTTCTCAACTAAGCATAAAGTTCAAAATCTCACATCCTTGAACTTTATGTAGTTCTGCCATCAAAGGCTTTGGAGTTAATTATATTTTTTTAAAGGCGCGTTTCCGTCAAAAATTTTCTAAAATATTTTTTGCTCGAGGACTACCAAATTTAGGTACAGGGAACTATGAACGAAACTTACTTATAGTGTCACTTAGAATTAGAAAAAAAATAAAATGATCTATTTAAAATAAGAAAGTTAACAGCTACTTCCGGTTTAAACAGAAGTGTCAGAAAGTTTGAAACAATTTAGTTGAAAAGATCACCATCGAAAACCTAGAGGCAGAAAATTTCATGAGAATCCATAAACAGGAGGTCCATAGACTTCTAATAGGTCAGTTGCCTGGGGCACGCTTAATACAGTATAATATTTAACAAGTAAAGTTTCTATAGAAAAAAATATTCTCTATGATACGGAGCAAATCAGTCAATGCATAAAACTTTAAAGCATTTAACGATTAATGAATTGTCAAAAAGAAAAGAAATCGTCGACGCTGGTGGGTGCGATTATGGATATCAACAAGAGAGCGCTTAAGAGCTTCCAGCCTTTTATTGAGAGAACTGGCAGACGAAGATCCTAATTCATGTAGCAGTCACCTTGATATCAATGCAAACTCAATCTGAAGAGTTTCTACAACTGTTGGCTTCATCAATCCAGAAACGGAATACTATGATAAGAAATGCTTTACTTGCATGAGTAAAACTACAAATTGAACTCAGACACCTTGCTACTGGTGATAGTTTTAGATCATTATAGTATTTTTATAGAGTACTTAAATGTACAGCTTATTCATTTTTCAAGAAGTGTACGAAGCTATTTGGATAGCACTACAGGAGCTTACCAAGCCATAAAATATTACTTGGTATTTAATTTTCTCACATCTTATATTTGTTCTATTGTCTATTTTGTACTTACATTTCAATATATTTTCATTAAATTTCTGCGCCCGCCTGCAATCAAAGAAAGGGATATTGTAATATTGTTTATGTATGATACATAATTTAATATTTATTTCTTTATACTAATACACAAATCTTCACTTATTGTGCTATTAATAGCTTCCTGGAACAAGGCCGAGTTTCCCTGTTCTTCATCTAGGGATGGAGTTGATAAATATATATTTTCTTTAGTTGTTACTGGCCGCTGAACAGTCCTTGGTGCAGACTGAACGTGATAAAACATTAATAAATTTTCATTTGTTGATAGTATAATAAGAATCTTGTGTTTGTGCACTACTTCTACCAGATTCTGAAGTAGGAATAATCGTATATAGAGACTGTACTGACGAAAGTTCACTCGATAGTGATAGATGTTCCTGTAGCATGACGCAGTTAAGTTTCTGTTGGCACAATAAAGCTCGATTTTGGAGCATGTTCTTCAATTTCACGGCCAGACTTCTACAGAATAAATCAAATTCACTTTCACTGGCTTCATTTCCAGCACTTATAGCTTTCAATTGTCTGATGACCTTCTCAGCCGGAGTATCGTTTACTCTTTTCGACTTCTTGGTGCTCGAAATATGCTTGGAGAATCCCATTTTCAATTTCAATTTCAATGGGGTATAAAACTTGTCTATATGTTTCTTATTAACACAATTTTTTTAATAAAACAATATCTTCTGTCTCGCCACCACCCTTGAAAATCTGCGATATTGTGAAAATTTTGTTTTGGAAATGAAATCCTATTTTTCGAATCCAATACAGGATATATCTTATTTATGTGACACATTGCTTATATCACCGATTTTTCAATTTATTTTTATATCGTCTGTCTCCCCAAAGACCTTGAACGTGTCAAAAATTTTAAATTATAGCCAACTCTTCAGGAGTTCACATTAAATTTAAAAGAGGTTGGCAACGTCGCTAGTCTGGTAACGTGCACAAGTTCCAAGTATATGGTATGGAACAACTGCAGTCTGTAGTTACCCTACAATCAGGCTAGAACTTGTTGGTGGATTACGTGTTTATAATAAAAATAACAGTGTGCCTTATGCAAAAAATAGTAAAAGTATATTTTGTGTAACTTCTATCTATGGTCTTGCCATACAAAGGTTATGAAACTTATGAAACCATTTAAAGGTAGACAAAATAATGAGTCATATCTAAATAAAATTAAGGCCGTTAGAGATGAAGCATTGTTTGCTATTGAAGCATGTAAGTGTGATTTATCTGAAAATTCTTGAGCTAGTTGTACCTGTTGTAAGTCTCGTTAGATGCCCCGCAAAGAAATATCATTTTTATTGGATAAGAGAACTACATGGATGATGGTTGTAGATAAAGCTGATAAGATGCTAACAAAACAACTACAGCAAAGAGAGAAACTAAAGAAGATAGATAAACTACCAGTTCTACAGGCTCACAACTAGAAATGGATTGTGGCCCTTCGACATCTATTTCTACTGATGAAACTCAAGTAAAAGCTTCACAAATGAAACCTAACCTCATTTGCCAATACATGCAACAGACATGGTGTATCCGACAGAACTGCTACTGCAGTTGCATCTACAGTGTTGAAAAATCTGGAAGTTTTATCATCAGAAGATATAGCCAAAGTAATTAACCGGAGTAAGGTAAGAAAAGAACGGCAGAAAAATCGCTTGTAGTTAAAAGACAAACTTTCTTCTACTAGTGTATCTGGGCTATACTTTGATGGGCGTAAAGATAAAACATTGGTGCAACTGAAAAAGATGTCAAACATTACCGCCTATCCTTAGTTCAAGAACACATAACGTTAATCCACGAACCCGACGGTCAATATTTAGCACATGTCATACCTAGTTCGGGTTCTGCTAAAGACTAAGTGCAGTATCGTCGCTTGTTTTTAACGATAAAGAAATTGGTAGGTCCACTTGGGCGGATATTAGAATCGTGCGAAAGCTAAGCATAGTTAATTTTGAAAAAATTGATGGAAGTTCACCTGCTCTTCGTCCAGCTGTTTCCAAACATTTGAGTACAGATTAAAAACATCCGAGATATGGCGCACTGTTATTAATGGTGATTGCTCACAAAGTTTAGCCAGATGAAACCCAGGTAAAATGGTCCATTCGCGTTGCTTGACGATGGCGAACCGCATTTTGCTTTTGTAAGTTAGTACAGAATATCCCTCAACTGAGTCGAAGACTCTCTTCGAATGCGTAATAAAAGAGTATGCGCCAATGTGATTTCACATCAAGTGCAACCCTATATGTTACAAGGGTGCAGAACATCTGTGGCGTACTATCAATTTATCTCGATATCTAATCAGAGTATTAAAAGCCATAGTTAATCCGGTTATACAAAGGAATGTGTTTTTCGGACACCTGGAAGATATACTACTTACAATGTTGTCTGATGGAAGGCCTTATATACGAGAGCTTGGAGTTCGACGCATTATGAAAGCAAAGAGTCATCCAATCTTCCAGTCATCCCGTCGTCCAATTATGGTATTTACAATCCCTTTTTTGAACATTGAAGCCGCTCATTATATTAATTTGATATACTGGCAGGGATTACCGAACCCCCAATTACAAAAAGTACCTCAGATGATATCTTGAAAACGTTATTACTTAACAATTCGGTATTCTCAATTTTCAAAAAATACCCTTGCCACACCTAGGCCGTCGAGTGGTGCGTTAAGTCTGTGACAAGCATCTACTTCCGTTTATGGGTTTACAGCTAGGGATGAATTTATAAGGGCAGGCATCATCATTTAATACTAGGTCGGACTTCGTCGTGGATAAATGAATTAAAAATTAGATATTGTATGAAATGTTTTTTGTTTTTAAACTTTTCGGTCAAAAATTATTATATTACAATGCATGACAGTGCTTTTTCTAGTTGTTCGGGTCATTTTACATAATTATAATGTTTTTATTTAAATCGGTCGTACAAAGGTAGGTTATGTGAGGGTTGCTTTGATCTCCGGACTAGTTTATATGATTATATTTCTTAATGCCGGAATTAAAATAGCGTCAGCTTAACCCACCTTTGTACAATAGCTCCTATTTGTTTTAGAAGTAACGTCACAAACCTCTTGTTTGTAATCGTTCCGTACATAGCCAGGCTACTTTTTCTGAATCACCCTATATATAAAAACATCGGACTGTAAATAAAATGAAATGAAACCAAACATTTTACTAGTGTACTACTGGAAAATGATAACCAACGTAAATTTAGAGTAAAGATTTAACGTGAAATGGATATTTAAACGTAGTTTTTATTTCAATATAAACTTTTATAAAATGTGTCAGGCGGAAGTAAAACGTCAAATATGAAAAGACGAGGGCGAGACCGCGTTTCCTAATAATTTACGCTTGCTTTATTGTTTTTAAAAGCTAAAAATTGCCATTTTTGAAGAAAAAGTCATTTTATACTTTTAAAATAAAATTACAGTGATATGACAAGGAAGTGATGTTTAAATTGAACATCAAATACGTTTTAAAAGTCAATTTAATAATTAGATGAAGTAAACTTATTGAAAACCATTTTAACTGAAAATAAATCTCAGTGCAACTCAAGCACATGTAGATTGAGTAATTAAATTTGTATTGCAACGTTTAAATCATCTTGTGGTTTAGTGATAGATTGTCACTTAAGTGAACGAGTTGCGTGATCATGAAGCGCTATAATTGCATTGTACAGTTCTGAAACACATTTATGGATATTATCAATAAACATAAACGAAATATCTGGTATCGTATAGCACAAGAACCTAAAACCTACAAGTGGAAGCTATATGCATCTCTTTTAAGATAATTATGAAACCTTTTTTTATAATACGTTCATAATGAACATAGGAAATGTTAGGTTGGTGTTTAAACCTTCATGTCTAGCTTGAAAATAATTCCAAAGCCAGCTTCTATAAAAATATGGATAATAATTTAGTAATAAGCATTTCCAGTCTTATATAATTAATTTTTAGTCTTAGTTGGCTTCACACTAAAAAAACCTTGTAAAGAAAGGTTATGTAAAAAATATTTTTACACATTTTCTTATCAAGTTGATCGTTACTCAGATATTTAAAAAAATTAAACTAACATCTTCCGCATTTTTTTCGTGTCTGATTTATACATGTTTGAAATCTGTAGCTGTCTCAGAAATATTTATTAAAAACCGCAAAATGAGCCAAAGAAAGCCTCCGATGGATGAACGTGCTGCCGTCAGAAGTTACGGAAGTATTTTTCCAAATCGTAGGCAACTAGACAGAAAATTATTTTCATGATTGCGAGAAATAGGTAGCTTTGTCCTCGCCAGCATTATGGACGACCTATAGTGCGTACCGTCGAACAACAAGAAGATGTCTTAGATCTAGTTGAAATTGATTCGTCGATTAGCATTCGGCGAATATCTGCAAATGCTGGGTTATCTCGCCGGGCAATGTCAACTGTTTTGCATGAACAGCAAGTACACCCGTACCATTACACACCAGTCCAAAATTTATTGCCAGATGATTTTTTGGCAAGAGCGAATTTTATAACTGAATTTTAAGCCATCATCAACGTGATCAATCTTTGCTAAACACTATTTTGTGTACGGACCTTTCCCGAAGAGAGGTACTTAACAGCAGAAATTGTCATACCTGGTCTTACGAAACCCAAACTCCACAAGTTAGCGCCATTTTCAACACGAATTTAAAATTAATGCTTGGTTTGGGATATTGAACGGGTCTCTTGTCCTTTTGAACTCCCAGCTAAACTGAATGGCCGCAGTATCTAAACTTCTTTCAGCATAACTTTTTAACCTGGTGGAGGAAGTTCCTTCAAACGTTCCTCGTGAGATGTGGTTTCTTTAACACGGCCCCTATGCCCATTATCCTCTATCGCGGCGCAAGGTGAAAGGTCATGACTCTTTAAGGAATCAGAATTGGACTAAGGTAAGTTGGTCTCAATGGGGTTATTTTAACTCATGAAAACTATCTGAACTATGCCCCATTCTTTACGGAACACCCTGTATAATAGAAATGAGCAAACATCACTTCATGACCAGTTAAATAAGCAATTTTCTTATTATTATTCACAGTATAACCTTTCAGCTGTTATACCACTATGGTGTGGGATGATAAAATATTTTAGTATATGAAAGGATGAATATTGCGCAATGTTACCCAAACATTTAGCAGATGGCACATTTACAGCAGAAATAACAGTGGACCAAATCAAAACTCAGTTCCGGTCAACGTATGAAATACAAACGGGTGGAAGTGGCAATTAGGAAGTTTGAACCATAATTCGTTAAATAATCACATATTAATTTATGCAACTCTAATAAAACAGGGCACGCGTAAATCGAGTGGAAAAATTATTAGATTTAACTAGAGTAAGGTATATTTTCAATATTTCTCTTATGCAAAATTATGTACTTAATGTAACAATTGTAAGTCAAGAAAATATGAGAACGGAATGCCCAACTTGTACATAAAAGCATGAGGATTCCTACAGGCATAAAAAGCAGAATTAAACAAATAATTAGATGCATTCTTAAAAATGGAATTGTATAAGAAAGTAAATGTGACGGTCCATCAGCGTTGCTAATAGTAACTTATCATAGTAAAAATTCAAAAGTGAAAGTGAAGGTAAATGGCGAGCTACATTATATAAAATTAAATAGAAATACAGAAAACGACAAATTCCTTTTGACAAACATTACTGATATTTAAGATTTGTTGGGAAATGCAATACATTTTCCATACTTAGATCTTACACAGGTCTTTTATGACCTAGAATTATAACCCTCAAGTAGGAAAAACATAGCATTCAAAACGGATCAAGGACAATTTCAAATAACCAGGTTACGTTTAGATTATGAGTCATGTTTTGTTTACCTAGGGATGCTATTCTTTTGGAAATAATTTTGAAGATTATAATCAAAATTTAGTTAAAGTATTTCAACGGCACCGAAAAGTAAATTAAGAGAGGAATTTAGAAAAATGTAAAAAAAGAAATATTTAAGGCATTTTATAACGGAAAACAGTATATTACTTGACTCAAGTAAAACAAACGTTATTGAAATTTATACAAAATTGAAATAAAACGATTTATAGTATTTATAAAAGTATTATCGGAGATTTATACAAAATTTTGCGCACTCCCAGCCCATAAATAAATTAACGCGTAAAAATGAATTATATCAAAACACACTTGATACATTTAAGCAAAATTTCCGAACCTTTCATTCGAAAACAAATTTAATTTAAAAGCTGATGCTAGTTTATAAGTAGATGCATTTTATGTAATTAAAATCATAAATCAAGATCATACGCGAATCGACTATTAAACAAAACGAAAAGCATTACTAAATTACAAAAATCAAACTTAATGAATAAAATACCTTTAACCACACTTCTTCGATAGAAAAATTGATGACGAGGACCAACGCTTGAACGCAAATTACAAAAGTAGTATAACATCCAATTAAACGTTTTGCAAGACAATTCGTTAAATGTCGATAATTGGAATTTTGAAAAAGTTACTAAATCTGTATTGATAAAATTTCTATTGTAAATTACAGTTTCCTTTGATTGGTTAGTCATATTACTAGATCATCAAACGTCAAACCTAAAATTTTCTGAGTGCTACAAACCTATAAAAATTATTAGAAGACAACTAAAATTTTCAAACTAAGCGAATATAGTATAGCATAAAAAATTAAAATTGAAAGTAGACGTAAATAAAAATGCAACTACTAGTAAATTTTTGTTTTTGATAGGTGGATAAATTGTTACAGTGACCCTAAGAATATTAAAATAAACATTCTATGAGTTGTCTTGAAAAAAATAAGTCGTATGCTTTGAGTATTCAAAAGAAAGCTCGGTTATAAGAAGTAGTGCTAATACAAATTTAATGTGTCGTTGAAAAATGAAAATAATAACAACTTAGTAGAGAATTCTGGTAGTCCACAAAGAGTTGTAGAGGGAACATATTCAAATATAAAAGAAGATAACAAGGAGGTTACTGTGCACAAGCAACACATGAAATTGTTTAATAAACAAGTACCGCGTGAAGAGATGTAATCAATAAGAACCGCGTAAAGAAATTATGGGATTATAAAAAGCTTGGAAAACAAAACAAGAACCAAAAAAATAAATTTAGTAAGGAATGGGCAATAAAAAATTAATAAAGAGATTAACAGTGTTAATAAAAGTAAATAAAATCAGTAGTGTAATAGTGAATAGCTTAATAATAAGGAAAGTAAGTAGTAAAAGTAATAGAGATATAAAATCACAGCTGTGTATACCTGTTCTTCCTGCTGATGCCGCACAATAAGTATTAGATAAGTTAAAATTAAGAATGCTTGGAAGATTCCCGGGTAACAGTAAACAATAAAATACATGCAAACTCGCAAAAGAAGCATTGTCGGCAGAGAGAAGACTAACGTTGCGTAGTAGTAGTACGATGGTTTTCAATGTGAAGTGAAGTAGTAAGGCTATGTTCATCCTGGACCATAAAATGACGTCACACCAATCAGCGACGTCAGCGAGCAATTAAGCCCCGTCCCCTTTACAAGATGGCTGCGGAGGACCAATGAGAAACGAGGGCCTGGCCCCGCCCCAGTGACGTCGGGCCAATGGGAAAGGAGTATGGGTCCCTCCCCTGATAACATTATTAAGGGACTGGCCCATCTGCTGTCCAATGAGAGACGTGGCGGTCATCTTGTAAATATTAGTAAGGGTGCTGGGCCACCTACTGACCAATCAGAGACGAGCTGACCCATGTGTTGATCAATGAGAGATGTCGGCCATCTTGGACGTGTAATTTAGCCCCTGATAGCTTCTTAAGAATGGATCCTCAATGTCTTCGTATAGGGATGTTGCATGCCGCGGGGCATACGTTCTTCGCCGTTACAGAAGAAGTCATCTTCGTACTTTGTCTTCGTTGCTGAAGACGTCGATTCGCTGAAAAAAATTGTTTGCTCGTCACGAAAGTCGAACTACGGAAAGCTAGCATGGTAAATATACAGCATCGCCTCTGAGCCACCGAGCTTTATTAGATACGTAATGCATAAAGCTGTACATATAAATATTTATGTAGACGGCCCGCAGCGTATAGAAATTTTCGGTTGGAAAATATAAAATTAATTAATATAGGAAATCAATATTAGAATGCATGTTTCAGTAAAAATAATTAATTTGAAGGTGAATAGTAAATATAGGCAAATAAATAAATAGCATTGATTATGCTTTTAAATACGAACGTGCTGTATGTTTTTATAATCAAGTATCCTATGGAAAAATAATAATATTAACACTTCATATGGAATCTGTCAATTGAAATAAGCTACAATATAATTTTCACAACTGTATGCACTTCTTATCGCCAGCACAGGTAATAAACGAATGTATGATGGATTGCGAGGTACAACTAAGCCTCATTCTCATTATTATTAACTCACACTTTGAGTTAACTCGCTAGAAATGGGGTGGTGACGTAGTGAGTAAATGGTTAATTGAAATCAGACGATATGGATGCTGAACAAGGTAAGTGTTTAACGGATATGAAAATAATAATGTATACTTGATATAGAAAATGTATGGGATGTTGATGATAAAGCTGATTATTCATGGACTGATACCCCGAAGTGTCTAAAGGTAATTACGAGTATTGCGGTATATACATCAGTAGTGCTTAAAGGCCGATTCAAGGTCACTCGCCCTCTGGTGGTAAGAAATGTAAGTTTTTGGATCTCTTGAAAGTCAAACTTTTGACGGGAAATTTAAATTTTTGGAGCTCGCTAAAAATAGAAATTGCAATGTCATAATCATCATCATATTGCAAGATCACTCTGCGGTCAAACGTTTTGGCGGGAAATTTGTATGTCAATGTCAAAAGCTAAAAATAGAAATTGCAATGTCACCATCATATTACAATTCTTAGAAGTCTAAAATAGTATAGCCAAGGTCATAGATTATTGACCTGTAGGGGTATCGTATGATATTTCTTAGAAGTATAAAAATAGAATAAGTTCATGGAAAGAAGAAGACATTTTTGTCTAGGTTAGCGGTTTTGAAGGATGCAGATTTATAATAAAAGGCTTCCTTGGGTGTGCGCGATTAAGTATTAGCAGAAATGACGAAAATGGTAGTATGCAAGATAGGAAGCGCAAGAAAAGAACAAGTATTAACTATTGTTGAGCGAAAGAAGAGGTTGGAGGTGTTGATACGAAAAATTAAAGATTTAAAAGTAGATTTAGGGGTGTATGAAATAAATAGAAGAATGAGGCAGCTTCGAGTTTGAAAATAAAAAACATTTAAACATATTTGGTATTAATATGTTGTAGTGTTTAAATGAGTTATTGTATTTATATGTAATAAATAATAAAAATTGTGACGTTAGGAAAAGCTTTTAATTTTAAAATGCACAAGCTACCCCTAGTAGGTGATAGAAATATTTTTTAAGCAGATTTTTCCAAGTCCAGCCTTTTCAAACAAAAAAAAATCAATTTTTCTCAAAAACGGGCCAGAATTTGCCAAAAATAAATTAAAAACCCCAACACTCTCCGTCGACTTTTAAACGTATCTAACACATATATCAAATTGGGGCAGCTACCCCTAATGTAAAAGCTACCCCTAATAGGTGATAGAAATATTTTTAAGCAGATAAGAGCATAATAATAAAGTTTTAACCCTGAAATGTTATGCAACTAACAATACTCTCGTGATATTTTGCATAAATTTATATTCACATTTATATTAAGAATCTAAGATTGTACAAAATCAATAAATTTTAAGCTAAATACTGATGTAAAATGAAATCCTTTATGAGCATAATAATAAAGTTTTAACACTGAAATGTTATGCAACTAACAATACTCTCACGATATTTTTGCATAAATTCATATTCACATTTACATTAAAATTTAAGACTGTACAACATCAATAAATTTTAAGATCAATACTGATGTAAAATAAAATCCTTTATTTATTTCGGAAATATTTGTAATATGTTGTTCATCTAAAAAATTCTAACGTTTTTTTAAATAAAGAAAGCCTTCCTTAACTGTGAAATATTATAGATCACAATTCGACATAAAACGTACATTTTAACATTTTCCAATTTAATTGAGTATCAATAGGAAGTGTGATGTAATATAATAAATGTTTAACATATTTTTAAAGTATTTGTAATACTTTTTTTATGAAATAAAGTAATACTAATTCTCACAATGTATCTTTGGACATTTTACATTTATGTACGCAATTACAACCCATTTTAAATGGATCGTAATGAGTAAAAATATTGCAATTGCAAAATGCATTACCCATATGGTATTATCAGTATGATTTGTAATATTATATTTAACTTGAAATACAAGTATTGTACTAGAATGGAATGCATAATTGCAATTATTGTTGTGTAAACGATTGACGTGTACTTGAACTATAAAAGCGATGTATGTTAGGTGTGTGATTTAAGTGAAGATATTGTGCATATCTATGGAAAGAGATAAAAGACGACTCGATGTGGACGTCCTTTTCCTCAGGGTGTAGGAGGGATATGGGAGAGGGTGAAAATGAGGTCCTACGAAAGATGCGCTCCTGAAAATTTAAAATTTGTACCTAATTCTCAGAAAAAAAATTTTTTCAACGCAGTTGTGTTTTATAAGTGGCAATTTATCAATTTCATGCATAAAATTATCAAAGTATGAAATAATGACTTAAACTAACCAATTCCATTTTGTACTTACGTAAGCACAGAAGAAACATGCATGCGATTTTTCCATTTCATGTACAAATGTATCGAAATGCTGTTTAAATTAACCAATTCAATTTTGAAACAACAAGCAGCACTTGAACCATGACTTGTTTTTAATTTATTTTCATTAGAACTCCAAATTTACAATTTTTGATGGAGCGTAGATATTACTACTTCAAGAATTGCAGGATAATGAACGCAGTTATTTTGCTTTGAAAGCATTTTATACAGGTGTGAATGCGAACATTCTATATTTATCTTAGTCACCAATTCACATTACAATTATGAAACGGAATTGCAAATGTATGAATGCAATTGTGTCATTTGTATTGCATAAATACATGACGTAAAATTTTCAGATTTAGATGCTTTTGGGAACTGTTTTGACTTTCATTTAACGCAAGCTTTTTTCACATTTAACTGTACTATATTTTCACACTTCCTTTATATGCATGATATTTTACAATAAATAAATTTGTAACGCAACATGTACTTGAAATTTGCAAAAATGTCTGCTTCACTTCGATGTAAAAATTTATGAGTACATGAGTAAGTCAGACTTCCAGATGTTTTCAATTTCTTCCCTAACGTAGATCATTTCACTTTTCTAACGCAAATTGCACTATCACTCACATTTTTTTAGCTGTAGTAAATTTTTTGGATAATGAGAATATTTTACGAGAAATAAAAATATAAAAAATTTTACGTTTATTTTTACAATGAAAAGATAACTAATACAATAAATTCCACAAAAAATATATTAAACACATTACACATTCATCCCTTCCAACGTACGCAATATATTTTCAGTGTTTACTATATTTTTCCGCACACACTCTAAATATTGATTAGCCTCCACCAGTTCTTCATTCCGTCTTTCCACTCGCCCCATCCCCGCCACCTCACTATTAATATTATAGTCATTGTGAAGTTTTCGTAACCACCGAATACTTTTTCCCTAAAGGCCTTAAAGGTTGGTGGGTCCTGCCCATCATCCTGCTGTGTGATGTGCCCTTCTATAAGAGCTAAAATTTTTCCTCTATATTGTAGGTTTCGCAACGGTGGTGGTTGTGGTGGTGTTGCTGTAACCATGGTTGCTGGCATTATGCTGAAAAGATGAATAATTTTATTGTACTAAAATTCTTTATGAATTAATAAAAGGAAACTATAATATTAATTAAAATTATACATACCTCTCAAAATACTTCCAAAATGCATCCTCTACATCACTATCCCTTATGGAGATGATGGGGATGGCCTCTTCAAAGGTGCTGTTTCTGTGGTGTTATTTGATGGGCGCACCAAAATATCATGCAAAATACAAGGTTTTGCCTGCCTTTTAGTGAAAGTTTAGATTGTTTGCTGGATGAAGCCGTTACTAATGATGAGTAATTAATGAGTAATCAATTAAAACTTTAACATTATATACACATAGATCTGTTAAAGTTAACCAAATTGACTAAATTGACGAACTCTAATGAATGCAGCATCATCTAGACATGAGAAGGCATTTCGCATGCTGTCAGCAAGGTTAAGTAAGTGCATATTCTTAGGGAACGCCACAAAGTGCAATGTATGACCTCTGCAGCATAAGCCATGAGAACAGTACTGATGTCAAGGTTATTAGATATACCCAGTAAACGCTACAAAGTGCAACCTATGCATCTGTGTATGCACACTGAAGCCCTTGCAACAAGTTATAACCAGTTTTGACCATGAATGCTGGGTTTATATTATTTATTTCCATTACTACATAACCGACAGCGCGTGTGCTTCATATTTTCTTGCAGTATTGGATACAGGTTTGAAGGTAACTATTAGAAAGGGTATAACCCAGTAGTAATGATATCGTTAAATTAACAAGAAGTATTATTCCATTGTTGAAAACCAAAATGAATTTTAAAGCACATCCGTATAATTAACACTAATATTAAGCTAGTGCAAGATATACTTCAAAATAAAATTTATTTAGAGACATGCGAAAATTTGCTTAAACTCGAAAGTAATTGTTAAAGTGTTATCTTATAAGAGTTAAACAGTTAAAGAGCCCTTCAGAGAAAACAGGTAGTGGAATTGTCAATGTCGCTAAAAAGCGTACACGCAAATTAAGTTGGTACTCTCTAGATTCATGTTTTAATGGTAGGTTACTTACGGAGTTATAGTCAATATAGCAAACATCAAGGACCCTCTCATTTTTTTACAAAATCCATACAACAGTTTTGCACGAAAGGTTAAATTAATGCTAAGTCAATCGATGCTAAAGGTGAATGTCCTTTTAGTTTGCAATTTTATCCATCCTGTAAATCACATTATAGAGTTGAAGACTTTTACCATAAAAATTATGCCATCAATATTGCGACCAATTTGCGGAAGTGGTATAATGAAAACGCGTATTATAAATTACAAGAAAAATTAGAGGAGTTTTCTGTAAGGATTCCGGTTGGGCATTACATGAACTATTACATTTAAAGGTGAATATTAATAGCTATGTCCCATTTAGAGGACGCATTTCAACTTACGTTAAAGTTCCCTACTTCATAGCAGTAAAGCATGCGGTAGTGAATGTTAAAAATGACAATGAGTATTGCTTCCTGTGGGCCGTTGTTTCAGCATTATATCACGTGCAAAATCGAAATTGAGTGAGGGAACCCATAAATCTTTTAGTACTTTCTGCTAATTATCAAGCTGCGGGTGATGTGAATGCAAAAATAATACTGTTTATCATTTCACGTGGATTAAAAATATGTCGGCTCTTTTTCTAAACAACTATCGAACAAAAATTATTTGTTATCGATATTTGAACCATTTTCTTTAGATCACGTTCAACAAAACACATCACTCACTGTCATCAACTTAATCGATGCTCTGTCAAGCTACCTACTAAAGCAGAAAAGTTTCTACAGTTAAAAATTTCACATTCAGGAAAAGGTGCCATTTGTGATTTATGCGGATTTAGAAAGTATTTTGGAAAAGTGCACAAATTGAACGGACATTGATAATAATAGTATATTTCACTCCAAATATATACCTTTCAGGATTGCTTACTACAGGAAGAGTTCATACAATGATTCTTTATCACGATTTAGACTTTATAGAGGAAACAATTGCATTCAAGGGTTTGTTAAAGAGCTTCAAAGTATTGCACATTGGGCTACCGAAATAATCAATAAAATAATACCTATGGTTACTTCAACTCCCCATCAGGTTGAGCACTTTGATTATGATATAAAAGTTAGGGATCATAATCATTTTACTGGTGCATTTCGGGAGCATCACATTAGAATTGTAACCTAAACTATAGACTCACACATTCTTCCAGTCGTGTTTCATAATTTACCAGGCTATGATCATCATTTCCTTATTAGAGAATTGGCTACTGTTCCCGGTGCGATTTCACTGCTACTCATAGACAAAGAAAATATATTTCTTTCACGAGAGTAATACAAGGCACTAAAATTAGGTTTAGATTTATTGACTCTTTGAGGTTTATTAATAGTAGTATTGAAAAGTTGTCGGACTATTTGGAAAATAGTAAAAAATGATTACCCACGCTAATTGTAACAATGCCGAAGAATTTTCGCTACTAGTTCGTAAAGGTGTGTTTCCTTATGAATATCTCGATACTTGGGATAAATTAAGCGAGACCAGACTCCTCCCAAGGAAGCGTTTTTCAGTCATCTCACTAATGAGGAAATCAATGATGCGAGTTTTGCACATGCAATTAATGTTTGGAACAGATTTAATATTAAATCGTTAGGGGATTACTCGGTTTGTATCTAAAACGGACGTTCTACTGTTACCAGATATTTTCGAAAACTTTCGACAAACTTGTTTAAGTACTTACAAACTTGATCCTCTGCACTATTATATAGCGCCCGGTTTGGTATTCGACGCTATGCTTAAAATTATACAATTACAGTTAGAAATATACACAAACATTGATGTGCTAATGTTTATTGGGAAAGGAATTAGAGGTGGTGTGGCTCAATGTTATGATCGATAACAATAAGTACATGAGGAAAAATTTGATTGACTTCCGAAAGTGTGTATTTAATGTACTACGACGTAAATAATTTATATGGAGCCACCATGAAAGAAGTTTCCTTTTGTTGATAATTTTGAAACTTTAGATTTAATAAACCATCCTGATGATTCGGAAATTGCATAGAATTACATGAGAGTCACATTGACCTACCATTAGCACCGAACATATGGTACCACCCGTATCTGATTCCAAAATGAAAAATTATTGCTTACATTGTATCCTAAACATAATTATGTAATTCATTACATAAATTTGAAAGTATATTTAACATACGGATTAAGGTTGGTAAAATCACACCGTACATTACGTTTTAAACAGTCCCCGTGGTTAAAAAATATACCGATTTAAATACCACCATGCGCCGACAATCTCAAAATGAATTTGATAAAATTTTTATAAATTAATCATTAATAGCGTTTTTGGGAAGCTGATGGAAAATGTATGTAAACATAAGGATATACGTTTAGTAACGAAATGGGAGGGTCGTTATGGTGCTCGTGCTTACATAGCAAGACCAAATTTTCATAGCTGTATAATATTTGATAATTATATGCTTATCATTCAAATGAATAAGCTAGAAGTATATCTCAATAAACCTATATATGCAGGATTCAGTGTTTTAGACGTTTCAAAAACGTTTTATACAATTTTCATTACGGTTACACGCTACCCAAGTTTCATAATAATGCTAAGCTCTTGTACATGGATACGGATAGCCTCATATACGCCTTTTCAGTTCCCGATATCTACGAATGCATTAAAGAGGACATTGATAAATTCGATACATCTGATTATAGGCCCAACAATATCTTTGGAATTCATTAGTAAATAAAAAGTCCCTGGCTTAATGAAAGATGAAAATTATGGCGCGGTTATGTTGGAATTTGTAGGACTTCGTGCAAAATGTATGCTTACATGGTTGATGAAGAGGTTGTAAAAATCAAAGGATTCTACCCGCGGAAGCGTCAAACAGATCACGATAAATGATTATAAACATGTTTTGTTTGATGGTGACGTAATAAGGAGTTATCAGCATCTGATAAGATCAAAGAAACATGATGCGTCACCCACAGAATATCGATTCCTATCGGATATCTTTCTCTGAGTGTAAGCCCCTAGCTTTGTATGATTACCGACATCTTTGGGCTTCATTCCGATAGTTCTATGCTTACGATTATTATAATCCATGGTTATGGTATCAATTGTATCAATCCATTTGTATTTACCTTGTAGGCTGAATGACTTATATAGAGCACCCTTAATGGTTCTGATAACACGTTCCGCAATTGCAGCCTTCTTTGTGCTATAGGTGGAGTAATGATTGACTCCATAACACCGCATTAGTTTAGTAAAATGCTCATTGTAGAATTCTTTTCCTGCATCTGTCTGCAAATTGGTAGGTTTCCGTCCTTTTTTGAAGATTGTTTGCATGGCCTTGGTAACTTCTTGACCTGTTTTCGTTTTTAATCCTTTAGTCCATAAGTATTTCGAAAAACAGTCGATAACCACTAATATATACTTATAGCCCTTATTTTGTTTGGCATATGTGTTAAATTCAGCCAAATCTGCTTGCCAAAAGTCATCAAAACCTCTTATTATTGTGCACCTTCTTTTAACATTTTTTCGTGTAGGTATATGCAATTCGTTGACGAGTTGTAATTGGGACATGGTACTAATTTATCCACAATTTCTTTAAGTTGACATAGTTTTTGCTCCAACACTAGATAAGCATTAGAGTTTCCTTTAAAAGCTTTCTGAACTGCTTGAAGAAAAAATCAAGATATCCTTTACTTATAGCATCACCATCTTCTTACAGGTCCGCCAACTGTGTCAATCGGTTTCCATCCAAATTGAACCTTGTTGATAAATAGTATTGCTTAGTGATGGTATCTTGAGGATCTATGGTGCTGTTAGCATTGCTGAGTCTCCTATTCTCGACATCAAATTGATTATCATCAATCAGTTTAAACTGAGGAGTTAATTTTTGAATTGATACTGGACATGTGAACGTCCAAATTTGTCAAGGGTAATTTAGTAATGATATGTCGACATAAATGCATTCTCATTTATACTGTTTAAAAACGGCTTTTTGGTTTTCAATGTACCCATCCTCATACAGTTCTTTTACAATTGATATTATGTCATTCACGACACCTGTATTTCCTGCCAATTTTTCTGCCCACAATACCTCTAGATTACGAATTAGTTCATGTACATCATTCTAATATTTATATTCAATCGGCCTGTTTGTTAATTCCTTAAAGACATAGCTCCACCTCCCTTGGTTGTGTGTGATAATGATGATAGCAAGGGTTTGATTATTTGTGTATACTTTCATCATCTCACCTTATAACATTAGTAGCTTCTAAAATACTTCTATAATCTTTTCTATCTTTTGAATTTACTAGATTTAAGTTGGGTTCATTCATAATAAGCAGATCATATAAACCTGGAGTTCCTTTATACGTGACACCTTTAATAATCATATCGTTTCCTTTAATTGTAACGGGAGCATTACCAATTGTCCATTTGTCAGTTTTGGTATCGTAGTATACTCAATAAGTATGATCAATAACACCTTCAGAACCCCTCATAATACGTTCAACGTATATACGAGGTAATTCATGATACTGCTCGAGAAATTCTTCTGAGGTGGGTTCATTACGGGTAGTAAAATCATCTGTGACACTAAGAGGTTCTTCTTCTTCCTCAATATTAATCTCTCCTACAACAGATGTATCTAAGAAAGATGGTATACGAAGACCTGGAGGATTTGTTTGAAGAAACGGAAGTTGAGCTAGTGGGCTAGTAGCACCCTTTCTCGAATCACGTAATGGAGTGAAGTCTGGAGTCCGTTGAACGTGAGCTAGCGGGCTAGTGGTGGTAGTAGCGTGCTTTCCTGGAAATATGAATAGGGGTGGTTTTTTGGGTTTAACGTCAATGGGCTCCTTTTTAGGTGCCTTTTATCTGGATTAATTTTATCTACTATTTCAGTTAGAGGTTCTATTAGAGGTTTATAACTACTTTCAAATGTTCTGTCACTATCAATGCAAGCAGTTTTAATACTGTTATTATTACTGGTATTATTCTACGAGCCTGAGTAATTTTTTCTTTAATACATTTTCCTTGTTATCCATTGTAGCAAAACGGGTTTACTGAACAGATACCGGTTTACCTCGAACATACAGCTGTTTACATAAACAGATCAGTACCTACTAAACTACTGTAAGCAGTTTAAGGTATTATATATTCATCAAATCCTTTCCTTTAGGGACCATTACCATGTCCCGAAAGAATTTCATGCTTATGTTGGGACTTATATGATCCTCATACACATGTTTTAGGTTTAATTCATCTTGCTCAAATAATATAATCAGATTCGCATTGTCACGAATTAATTGCTTTGGAATTTTACTGTAAATTTGACCCAAATAGAAACAGTCAATATCGTTATGCCTGCCCATAGAAAAATATGCCCTTATGTTATTTTGCTTTTCACAAGCGATATCATCGAAGACAAAATAGAGTTTGATTTTGCACAATTACGATCAATCACATCTTGATTATCATTGAAGGTAAAGTAACCTGTATCCCTCACTGAAAGTAAGATTTTCTGTAAAAGTTTGTACTTGTTTTGATTCAATGACTTTCTTTTTGGTAATCAGACTGATCATTGCGTTTGTTTTAACAAAGTTGGAGGGGCCACATATAATACCACGTATACTATTAGGAAGTAAATCACCATGTTTTGAAGTAATAGACTTTTATCAAAGTCATGATTTTGTATTGAGGGTTTTGTTTTTGAGCAGCTACGTTCATCGTTAGTGGATGAAACAAAACTAAACGCATGATTGCAACATTTTTATTTATATACTAGGCTATATTACAATAACTATAACTTTTTCACTTCGCCAGTGAGTGGGCTGTACTGCACAATAGCGTCATGGAGAATAAGGCCATAGACAACAATTCCATTATTAAAAGGTGTTAGAGATTCCATTTCCAATTTGATGTCTACAGTTGTATTTTTAAGGATTCATTTTGTTTACAGCAGTCCATTACAAATACTGGACATGATTTAGATTCGGAATAGTTGAATAATACATTTTATCATTTTCGCCATAGTAAATCACATCGAAATTTCAAAAATTGTGATAGGCAGGTATGTATTGGTTAGCACTGAAGTTCAAATGCATTGCTTCATATGGATAATACTCAGAATTCAGATCTAGTATAAGATTTATGACGTTAATGTGATCAAAATTTTGGCCCTTGCTGACTTTGTGTACTTTTTACCTTGTTGGAATGCAAAAATTATCCAACGTGGTTTTTACAGTCGCATTTTGTTTGTGTCGCTTCTAAATCGAATTAAAACTAACCCTTGGCGCATATTCACGATTACCTGAAGATAAACCTCCATTATTCCAAATATGCGGTTCAATGGTAAGCACACTGTAAAAGATTTTCTCCATTTTGATAATCAAATTCTACTTGTAATGGTTCTTCATTCTATGGTGACCATCCCAAATGGCTTAGAGCTTTGCTTTTGCTTACCGTATAAGAAATATATCCCTTAAGAGTAGATGTTATTACTGGATTTCTACAAACATCCACTCTCTGACCACGTAACTCATAACGAATTTCTTCGAAAAGAAAGTTCGGCGAATTGTTGGTTAAGCTGCATGCATTTTCTTCTTTTTGAGCTCAAGTTTACCTTCTATGTACAGAAAACTATCATAACCAGCCGTAATTAGATCTTGACTTTGAATTAAGATGCGTATTTCTTCGGAAGGTCCATATTTAGAAGATCCATATGGAAGATAAGTGTAAATATCTGATTTAATTATAGTATCATCAAAATGTACGTTTTGGAAGACGTTTAACGATTCAGCAATTGTAGTAGAGAACTTTTAAACCAATTGACGTTAAAAAGTATGCAGATGCAGATGTTAACCGCAATGAAGGTTGATGACTAATTAATGACTTAATGAAGGATTATGTCTTTTATATGACTTTTTGAAAGATGGAATTGGTCCTGGATTAATTCTCAGACCCATGTTCTTTTAGTTCTAAGCGTACTGTGAATGGTTCACTTTCACCAAAGTATTAATTCACCTTTTTCATTAGTCAAATTAATTGTTATATTACTAATTATGTCGGTGTTTACTTCTAAATATTGAGTATTGCTTGGAGTTTTATCTAGACGATAACCTGGTGGAACTGAAAATCAATCTCATATAATCCTTTGGCAAATTTCCCGTTTCTATAAGATTCCTTTACACTCTACGTGTAGATTAGTGTGTTTAAGTATTTGAATGTCTAACGCAGATGTATGTAAAATATTTGCTTCTAATATTTTATACTCAAACCCTAGCATGCGCCCAATGTAATTTTCTTTAGTAAAATCGACCTCAAATGAACTGTTTATCTCAAATTGAAGTGTATTGTAGTTTGCTCTAATGATAAACTTTTCTTTGGGTATTTTAGATTTTAGACAATCGCTAATTTCATCTAGCTCATATGCACCGTGTGGAATATTAATCACTTGCAAATGAGATGGATTTGTTCTAAAATAAAATCTATCGTTGCCTGTATAAATGTTTCTAATGCTGTTGCAGCCGTAAAATCCAACCTATCCAATTACGTATTTCTTCCCAAATCCAGCTCTATCGGTGGATAGAAGTTGTAGCTAGCTGTGTTACCAACACCTTCTAAACTAAATGCTATTGACATAACTGGAAAATTTGATGTGCTGATTAGTCCGCAAATAATTGTATTAAACTCTTGATCTTGGTTGTAATTATAATATATATTTTACACCCCGAAAGTAGTTAATCACTTCGATTGGCGATCGAAGATTACCGAAACTATCGTAATACCATACCTTTTACCACGCTTTTGTAGCAAACACAATATGTACCTGGTCCTCTTTGGCTATTTAAGTTAATAATTCCAGATTCATATTTCCGTGGTAATTTAGGCATGCTATCTCTCATAAAAATATCTTTAAAGTAGGGTACAGTTTTGGTGTATTTCTTTAAATCAGTATCCGTTAACGGTCTTTCGGGTAATCTATTCAGCTTTTGGAAACGGTGTTAAGTATAATGCACCACCACCAGATTTGTTTGGTTTTAGATACAGTGCACCGCCTTTCTCGTTCACGGAGCCTATAGCGATCGATTCCATTATGTGATTATGGTGCGATGTCTCTTCTTGCAATTTTTAGCATTTTTAGCATTATTGACTGCTTCAGCAATTCCTGATGCACCGCCAGCTAAGGTACCGATTGCGGATAATCCTGCGAATAACGGTATAAGAAATGGTAAAACCCTCCTTGTTTAGGTAGGGAATTACTCTAGGAACGTTAATGTTTTTCTTTCCCCTAAACTTCTTACCACACGTTTTGCCGTTGAAAGCGCTGACTTCACTGGGTCTGTGAAATTTCCGTTAGGTTTAATTTTCTTATTTTTCGTAAATGCAATAAATTTCCGCCATTGCATTTTTCTTCTTCTTCAGATTAGATCGATGTTTACACCCCATTCCTAATTTTCTCTTTGCTTTCATGGAAGTACTGACTGCTAAAGCTGCAGTTCGTTCACCTAATGTTGCGCCTGATGATTTAAAGCGTTCCCAAGCTTTTCTTTTGTAAAATTTTATCCGCTTTATGTTTACTACCTAAATCTGAGCACTGAGCATCTAATTGATTAACACCGGGGTACCGCGTGCGAGTCGTTTTTCTAACTTTGTACCAGGACCACAATACTGGTAACTAGGTAAATTCAATTCAAACGGAAGTTTATTGATTAGACCATTCACTAAACCACCACCACCTGCACCTTTCTATTCTTAACTAACATTGTTTACCTGGATGGATAGAACGGGTATTTATACCTAAATCGAGAAAAACAAATCATGGTTATTTCTTTATTCAGTAAATGCTACACATTAGATAAGCAGGACGATAATACAATATTTCCATTAAACATACAGTGTGATGTGAATTAATATTATGCTTAGCATTTATAACATCATCAATGCCTTTATAGATGTCATCATCACCACCACGGAATTCTTTCTCACGAAACAACTTGTTGTATGAACTTTTCATAGAAACACCCCAGATTTTAAGATTCAAGAAATTCCAATCTATAGCTGATTATATCCTTTAAATTGAATAGTTCTTCTATACTATGTGAATTGAATGTGCAAGAACAGCAGATGTAGTTTTCAATCATAGCAGTTTTCAAAATTCTGTCATATCCTTTAATCAATTCCCAATTGTAATAAATACCAAGATTACTAGATAGAGATTCATAATGTTGATCATAGATTATATCTTCTTCGTTTACATTTCACCAGGCAATTTTATTTTCAATTTCTTGGGATCGGAAAATTGTAATTCTACATATGAATACCATCTTAGAAGCTCATTCCATTCCTTCATATCCAACACTACATTATTGCTTTGATCACAATTACCACACCCAATACGCACCACTGGTGCAAGGTTGAGGTGTGTACTGTATCCAATTTCCAGATGTTTTGCATGATGAGTATCGTTCGATAGTTTATAATAAGTACAATCGATTAAGTATTCATTAGCTGCTTGTTTATACACTTCAGATAAATCATATGGCTGCCTGTCAGTGTTATTATTATTCATATTGTTACTGCAACTATGTGGGTTATCCATATATAGCGGTGAACTTCTGAGTTTGGATCGTTCCAGAAATTATGTTAATGCTGCCTGAATGATAACGACTGTACTTGCTTGCAATTGCACTAGGACTAAACGCTGTTCAAGAAATGATTTTAGTTAAATCATGTGGTGGGGTTAAAATTAAAACAAAATGTTATGTTTGTTGTTTTCCCGACTGCACCCAAACTACTTATGAAAACATCCTTCGTGTTTAGCTGCGTTTTAAATTCTTCCGTTCGAATTTCTTCTTGTAAATACTCATAAAATCCTTGAGATAATATACATTTAAAATCATCCCTTTCCGTCACTATACGTTCACAATAATTAGTAATAATTACTGCCACATTATACTTTTTGATATGTCGAGGTCACATGCACTTTTAAAAAGTTTGCAATAGGTGCTTTGGTTTAACCCTGCTAATTCCATGTTTAACAATTACAAGTTGCTAACTGACTGATCTCAACACACCTCGCTGTGGTTTATCTCACAAAAATGTGTCCTTGACTTGAGTACCTATCACAACATGTTTAAACTTGTTAAATACCCACCTACTTTTAGCTTAGAAAATTATTTCACCTTGACTCAATTTAGTCAATATAAGCACCATTTGGCCTTGGTCTACTTTTTAGCATAGACAATAACTCGCATACTTCTTGTTTCCGTGAATTGATTCTATTTTTATACTGCTAAGGAATGTCATACGATACCCCTACTGTATAATAACCTTTGACCTTGAACACACTATTTTTAGACTTCCAAGAATTGTAATGAGATGATGACATTTCAATTTCTATTTTTAACTTTTGACCTTGACATACAAATTTCCCGCCAAAACGTTTGACCGCAGAGTGACCTTGTAATATGATGATGATGATGACATTGCAATTTCTATTTTAGCAAGCTCCAAAAATTTTAATTTGCCGCCAAAAGTTTGACTTTGAGGAGATCCAAAATCTTACATTTCTCACCATCAGAGGGCGAGTGACCTTGAATTAGTCCAGGACCGGCCCCTAATTACTACTTACATCTTATTACAAATATACACGTCCCATTTCATCTCTATTGTCATTTCATTTCCTTATTTAAAACTTTTTCATTGCATGTATTACTCATACTCAGCTCACCCGTCTATTGGAATTTACTATTTGTCGGGCTAAGTGGAAGAGCACTGACGGATTTTGCATCCCGAAAGTGAACTTCGCCCTTTGGACATCGTAATCTGCATAGTAGCTGGTCAATTAGCTTATATATATTCTTGTGTCCAAATAAAGACATTATTATTATTATTATTATTATTATTATTAAAACGTGTGTTATTCACGTGGGCGCTGTTTCTCGATAATTCTACAGTACTAGAAGTAGGAAGTTCATTAAAGGGTAATGACTTTAAACCGGTAGTACAATTGTTTTGGACAACATTCAGTGACATATGCTGTCTGATTTTCAAATGGAGGAATGGTACGAAATCTCGAATATTAAAACTGAGCATCTAATACGTCAAACTCTAAAATTTGACGAATCGCGGAAATCTATAGGTAATGGTATAAAATTTGAATTTCTGTTTATTACCGACGAAGAAAGGTGAATCAGAATAAGCAGAAGAAACCTAAACCTTTCGGCTGCGGATGTGATAAAGCAGGAACTGAATTATATGAATAATTATCGTAATTATTCGATTTATGATGATTTTATAAATGAAGTTGCAGCTAATCAATGCAATGAAGGTCTGAGCGATGAAGTAAGTGTATTATCCAGAGGTACATTTTTCTGTCAAAATCATAGGATACTTTCAGCATTAATATGTTATTAATATGTTATAGTTATATTATAAAAGATTATTCATTTTTTACTTGAAATTATGTACATCTTTGTACAAAAATTTATACAAGATGTAACTTTCAGCATTAATAGACCATACTTGTAAAAGATGTTTAAAAATAAATATATATTATGTAAAACAGTATTTTAATAGAAATTGATGGAGGCTCCACCTAGTGGTACATTTTTAAAAGTAGATTAGAGTTTCATCACGGCTCCATCTACTGGTATACTTTTAAAAGTAGATCTAGGTTCCTGTAATTGTTAAGACGAGGAAACTCGAAATTTGAAATAGGTTCTAATAAGGAGGGTCTGCATACTATTCTATACTCCAGATGCCTGGTTTCCGGTATGTAGATTTTCCTATAAAAAATTTGTAATAGGTGTGAAAAAATAAAATGCATATTATATAACAGTATTTTATTAATAATAAATTAACTCAATTTAAAATAAAATAAATTAACTCCGATAAAAGGTGCATCCTTTTTTGTCACCGCTAAAAACGCCTGTTCCTCATAATCACATTACATCTAGTCATCGTCCGTTGCGTCGGTACGTCACTTTAATGTTTGTTCTGTCAGTTATAAAGTTTTGTTGGTATTGAAACATACAAAATTCATTCATATATTCTGTCGTTAATTTATCTTGCCAAAAAACACTCGAACTTTGGCGTAAAATTACTGATTAGCAAAATTATTTCGTTACAAAGAGAAGTTATCCGGTAAAATAAAAGCTCTTGTGTTTCTACTGTTGATAAAAATAATGTAATTCAATATTATCTACAGCTTCCTATGATAATATAATATATTACATTTTACGTACATTGTTTATGTTTTAATTTTTCAACTTTGACAAAATTGTTTGAGCATTTCTAACAATTTTAATAGATAATATTACTTATGATGAAGATAACTGTAAGTGTTATCGAAACGTTTATATTGCATAATTTAAAATACACCATTAAAAAAAACAAAAAAGATTAAGTATTTTATTATGTATGAATGGTGAAAGTTTACATTATCATGTAGTACCTGAGTATCTAGCGAACGAATTGTAGCAGCAAGTAATATAATATAGTGGATTCTATCAACCCTATAATGTATAGATATAATTAATGGTTGAAATATAAATCTATGAATTACCTGGAGCGATGCAAGTAACTAGAAAAGCAGCTAAGGTATAGCAGCGAGCACTTTTTTAAAATATAATCAGTTAAATCTAAAAAAGAATTATCTATATAATTAATGATGTAACGTGCAAAAATCATTATAGCATCGATTGTATCATTTTATGTGGTTACTGTTTCTAAAAGTTACCTTAAATAAGTATCTGTGACTTAAACATTTAGTAACGTGCTTTAAGCTTACTAATATCTATTTTCTTTACTATAATGTTTTAAAATCTCTGAATTTACGGTATTTACTAATGAGTATGATGGATTAAATGTTATACAAAATTATTCCTATACTGTAGCTAATTTGTACTTCACATATGATTTTCTTTTATGACGTGTGCGTTCCTACGTTATACGAAAATTATTTCTCTCTCGTATCCTCCTTTGTATTTCAAAAGTTTACTTGTTTTCAGTTTCGCTAGTTTAACGTATTAAAGTTTTCTGTAGTTTTCACTATTTACAGAAATTTATTTCAATTAATACCTATAGCGCCATCTCTGAGATGTACGTAGCTCTGGTGATTGGTATACTTAACTCTGAAAAGGGATCTCTTATTTTCCTATTTCTAAATAAATACAATGTATGAATAACAGTTTATTCTGTTAACAACACATAAAATGCTATTTTGGTAACAATGATTGATAAGAATATTTTTCAAGTTGTAAAATTGGTCCTTGAGGCGTTGGCTTTCTTTTTTGGAAAATTTTTACAATACAGTATCGAAGTGATATTAAAGGCGGATATAATAAAAATATTATAGATATAATATAAATATTTCACTCCATCCACACATTTTTGATAAGCCGTATCAGATGCTAACCTCGTTGTTATTAAAACTTCTCGTCCATGTTTCAAACAAAAAAGAACTTCATATTACTTCTTCAAAGAAATACATGTAACCAATTGGTTAGGACATTTACAAACGCTTGCATTCGACCTTAGAGGTAACACCTTCTCACTGAATAAACACTGTTCAAATCCTTTCTCTTCGTTTTAGCTCTTAAGTTTCCATAAAAGTTAAGTTCCCAATTAGATTTATCGTTATGATTACATCAAAGTTTACATTTGGTTTTGTCTTTATTGGTCTAACAAGGTTTCCCGTTCTATATCTCTTTGGCTTATTGTTTGGATTGTGCTGCTGGTAAGCTGCAGTCAGCTGTGTGTAACGTACTTGGGATTGCGTGATCGTTGAGGGTTACATTTGTATTGAAGCTGGTGAAACCCTGGCTACCTTGAATAACGCTAAGCCTTCGCATGCAGGTCAGCTCTTTCCATTCTATCGCATGTATAAATTTCCCTCAGCAGATTACGATCGCCTACAACGAAATTAAGTACATTTACCGTACTTCTGTTGTTCAAGTATTTGAGAAATATTTTACCCAAGAATACAACTCGTACCTAAACTGCCTACAACGAAATTAAATACATTTATATTAAGTCTGTCAACGAGTATCTGTTAAACATGTTACCTGTAGTATAAGTTCTACTAATTTTAATACAATTTCTCTCATATCGAACTACTATATGTTAATTAAAGCATTTTTCAGTATTTTACATACACTTAACAATCAACATTTTGAATAATTTTTGTTAAAATTGGTTTTATTTTATGTGCCACACCTTATTAGGGAGCACATGTACAACCTCCATCTTGGGAATAATTAATTTTGTACTATTTTTTATGTGGTCGTGCGCAGTAGCTGTGCTACAACTTTTATGTTTATACCAGATGTAACCTTTTTGTATCGTGATATTGAATCATGTCAAGTTCGATGCGAGATTTCATGCTAGTTTAAATGCTATTCGGTAACTCAAATATATATACACTATTGTTTTATGGATAAGGTTGTTCGGACCAATTTCTTTTTGTAATTTAAATTGCTTAATTACTAATATTCTTTTTTGATTCGAGGTAAATGAAGTGCACTGAGCAAGCTTTTACAATTGTATTTAGGTAATTGAATCAAAAAGGGGTTTGTATTCAGTTTTGTTAAACGAAAGGCAAGCTGAATTCTTTAATTAATTTTTCTTTATTGTAAATAACTGATTTAATAGGTTTATTAAATTGGCCTTTTCAGGCTAAGGTACGTAAGATTTTGCGTTGGGCGGAGGGGGTATTATTGTTTTTGGTATTATAATTACAAATTATAAATTACTGTGGGCGTATGTACAAGCTCACGCCTTTGCTCTCGTCAAGCTCACTTTAACTTATATTCTTTTGGTTTTGGGGATAACATACATATTGTGTATAACTTATTTTATTTGTCATTTATATATTTACATAGCTCTACAATTACGTTTGATTTATTACCTCCTTAGTTGGGGATTTAAGTAAGAAATAAATATACGTTTGTTGAGGGCATTGCCACTTAATTACTATTCTTGTTACTCCCTGCTTAAAGCTTTACAGGCTCTCTCCCTCTCCGAAGGAATAAGAATTTATTTTATTTTTCCTTCTTTCTTTAAAGCTAGTGCGCCTATTTCGGTTCTTTTCTCACTAACAAAACTCTAATTTAACCTACTTTATCGATACCTCCAAAGCACCCATGCAACGAAGGTGATTGCTTCTTCTTCAGCAACGTCGAAAAACGTACTTACATGGCCCCCCAGCATGTAAGATCCCCATAGGAAGACGTCAAGGATCCATACTGAAGAAGCTGTAATGGGCTAAAGTACACGTCCAGGATGGCTGACATGTCTCTTATTGGTCAACACATGGATCACCCCCCTTGATAATCTTTCCAATATGGCCGCCACGTCTCTCATTCACTAGCAAGTGGGTCATCCCTTTATTATTACTGTGATTATTGTTGTCAGTTTTATAAAGTCCGTAAACGTTAGTATCGTTATCTGCAAGGTAAACACACCTTGCTGTAACTGCATCTCCTGTAATATATTTTTATTAGAGAGAATTTTTAATTAAAGGAAATGTATGATTATCAGAGTGTGCGTCGATAAAAGTGGTAAAGTTGTAATCAACACCAGCTTTGAATTATCAATATATACTCCAACTTGATTTTAATAATTAGTGAATTGAAACACTCGTCACATGCTTTCTCGTTTTTCTTCATTTTTAAATCAATGAGCCGAGACAATTGTATAAAGGTTCCTTCAGGTCACCATTTATGAGATTTTCAGTCAATATCCCTAAATTTATTGTCACAGTATTTCACTGGATGATAAGTATCAGAATGCACCTAGTTACTGTTATCAACTTTTCCCTGAAATTGTGATAAGCACATCCTTGGTAAGGTATATTTAAAATCTTGTATAACGGGTACTTAACGACGACTCCAAAACATTAAAAATTAATTCTCATGGTCATATTGTGTAAGCTGTCCCGACATAATATGTCTAAAATTCTGTTGATTCATATATGTATGTTGTATGTCTAATGCTGCTTTGGTAGACAGGAAAAGGGCCGCCTGGAATTTGTTGCAGACTTTGTCATGTGTTTTTAAACGTGTGACAATTTGCATGAATGTATTAAGATATGTTATCGCTGCATCACTCAGGATTAGAACTCGACATGGGCATATTTTGAGATTAACTTGAATCACTTCTGCATTAGCATTGAAAATCATGCCGTTGTTTGGTGCTTTGTCTCAACTTGTTTTGCTGAAATATTTGATACAAAATAGCAGCAGCAACGTCATGTCAGAATAGAGCCACACTCAAACTCGTGTACACTTTTTCCATGTGATTTGGATTGATAACATTTGATTTCACCCGGGGACGTAATTTAAGAACATTGCCTTTGTCCTCAAAACACAAAAGGGGAAGGAAGGAATTTTTACGTAAGGACGCCTTGTCTGTTTTTATTGTTTGGTTTTGTTTCTGTTTGCTGTGTAGTTTTGTAGGAATAACAATGTTTAGTTTAAACCCACATTTTAGATGAAATTTAGATGCCTTATTAAGATTAACATTTTTATTTTATAATAATTTCCCTCCTTGCATATTAAAAGTTCAGTTAATTCGTTGTTTACGTTTGTGATACATTTGCAATTGTGATGAACTGGAATTTACAGTATTGTTGTTTTGCTTTTGAGGTATTTACAGTTGTTTATAAGAAGTGAGATGTTGTATTTCTGTGGTAATTAGTTTTCTATTGAAAACGCTGTAACATGGCACCAGTCTGTTTGAAGTCATTCTTTCGTTTCATATTTCATTTATCATATGATTTTTCTATTTTTCTTTAAAATAGGTTGATGTGACCACTAAATACTAAGCACCCTGATTTCATATGTATTCTTCTCTGGCCAGTTGAAGGTAACTTCTGGAATTAGGCGATCATTTTTAAGTACATTCATTAACGAATTACCGGCGATAATGACTAGTAATCGAAGGTGCTACTGTGTACTTGGCATAACTAATGGTTTTTTCTTGTTTTTGTTTTAATATTATTAATATTAGTTGCGTTAAACTGTTACATGAATAACAAACAAAATACACCCACGTGATACACAAAACAACTAACACATTTCAATAGCTAAGCAATCATCATCAGAGGTCGACTAGTGATGTGTTGATTTTGATAACTGCCCATTTCGAATTAGACGATAAGTTTCCGTAATTTTGAAATTGAGTTTCCGAGGAGTACAATACCAGTACAGTGTAAACTTTGCAAGTTAAGAATCGTCTACAGAGCAGATTTATTTATAAAGCTTAAAGCTTTTAGTAAATATAAGAGAGCTCTGACTTAAGCCATTTTAAGGTCAAGTTTTAGGATAAACTCGAGTAATTTTAAATAGTATTCATAGCGTTTTCCCGTTAAACAATTGTAGGCGAGTGGCGCCAGTTTGGTATTTATCTCCCGTTCTTAACGTTTTGTGGAACATCAAAAAAAACCTTATTAAGTTTGTTTGATAATTAAGAACCCCGGTCTACAAACACAGTTTCCATTTTTCTTAATTACTTATTCGCTAATTAACCAATTTTAACAAAATTTCACTATTTCAAACAATCAATTTTATCTCCTCCGACGTCGATACGAAAACGTTAGTAATCTTCTGCATCATAGTCGAATACAGTTCCAATACTTAAACAATACCCAATCTCTGACCCAATGCCACTACCAGAAGCCATTCTAGTCGTTATCTACTTATACCGTCGGGCAGAAAGTTTGATTGTCTAAATTCTGCCTGCTCCACAGTGTCCACCAGAAAGCGCGACGAAGCTTATTCCCCTACTGGCGGATGATACCTCTACCTTTACACATGAAACACGCATATACGCTGCCCCAAAAATCTTACCTACTGCAGAGTGTTGTTAGAAGGAAACCGATCAACTAGACCAGGGTGTTTATAATTATTTCTTGTCATAAGGTTCCAATCCCTAGAAATTACGTATATAAAAGTTAGTATTAAATTATTTCACTTAGCGTAATTACACGTTTTGTAATATACTTGTTTCCCGAAATCTTGAATCCAAGCTATTCCTTGCCAGATTAAAGGAATATTCCTGTATTGAGCACATTTTATTACCAGACTACATAAAATGTTTGGTTTTACCCAGCCCGCATGTATAGAAATATAGTAAACTAATCGTTCCAGAAGGTTTAAACACCTTATACACCCGTACCCAGATAAGAGATTCACCCGGTAACATTTGTTTCTTCCACGAACACCACCAGCATTCTCTAGCTAACCCCAAAGTAATCTCGAACTTCGCCTATTCCCTGTAAAAATAAAACCTTCCTTTATAGAATACTCACAAATCTCAATTTACAACATCAGATTTCCCTTTTGGAAAAAATCAATAAATTCAGTATCCACTTCTGTCCACCATCACATCATTGACCAGGCTGCCTGTCCATCAGTTAATTACTAAAATGTGATTAGAACATCGTTCTGGTAATTAAATAGGTCACATTAGAAATATTAGCAAAATACGTTAAAATTTTATTAGATTAATTAAGCATGAAGCTGTTAAAACGCAAGCATATGGTCAAACATAAAAATATTGATTTTCTTAAACACTAACCTACCATATTTCCAGGTAGAGATCGTCAACTTCAATACCCTTATCTCTTTGTCAATATTTAAGCGCGCAATAAAGTGTACATTCTTAACAGTAAACATTTAGTCGTCGAGCTACTAATCGCAATAGTATTCAAGAAAGAGAGTCGAGTGCCCGAATTGATTGAAAGCCGCTGGGGGTGCCCGTTCCTAGGAGCGTTCTTTTATTACTTCGTTTTAATAAAGCAATTTTATTTTGGTTTCGTTTGTTTTGTTTTTTTTTACGTTTTATTATCTTAGCTTAGAATAAGTGTAATAAGTTTAACGCATTTTCCTGTTTATTTAACCATTCTACACTCACACCAAACCTTCGATTTCGAGCTATAGCCGTGGTAAAGCACAATAAAAGCAAACGTGGCCTATTAGACGTTTATGGAGCTAATAATAGTAATGTACGTATGATCCGCACAGAAATATAAAAATAATATAAGCATGATTCCTGTCAAAATCCATTTAATTTCGAAACATGCCTACTGGTTCTGTAGAATGTCATTCCAGTAATAAAAAATACTCATATGGAAAATAGACTAAAAAAAAAGAATTGCACACATTGTTATGTATCATTTAAGGAATAAAATACTTTACCAGAAATTTCATAATTAAAATAGGTTATTTACACCAAACATTCCGCTTTATCTCGCTTGTGACATATTACAATGGATCCCTAGAATCTATTTTTGTACCTATCGTTTCTATAAAAGGAATTTAGAATTAAAATTGCCCATTGATATGTATGAAACAGGTTAAATCACGCGCGTTTCGAGAGTGCTATCTCTTCGCTATATAAACAGATTGAAAATGATTTGATACAAAGATAAACTTTAAAATTGAAAAGACTACAATTTCGTTATAAATCCAAGAAAGTATATTGACTTCTAGCGTGATATCCTACAAAACAATTTTCTGAAGGAACCTTTTATGTTATCAATCTTTTTTGGCAGTTTACGTTTCATTACATACCAGCAAACTGTTATCATAAAGCATTATATATTTTTTTGTAAAAATCTATTTTACTATACTTGTTACCAATACAGGTGTATGTCGTCTCAGTAGACTTATTGGATTCATATAAATGAAACGTAACTAACAAGAAAAGTTAATATTTGAAATTTACAGCCTTAAAATAATATTATTAGCCACTGAATAATTTTAAAGTTTTTGTTTGTTTGCGTGATAGGTTGGTAAAAGTTTTATACAACCGCAATTAAAGTAGCAGTAATCGGACATATGTTCATATTTGATGAACATTAGTATTGTTGACTGCAATGTATTAATTTTTAGATAATCGTTATACCTATATTATAATTAATAACGCTAATTTAAAATACCTAGCTTGTCGGTTTTTTTTTTTAAATGGTGTATATTTGTTAGTAGTAACACAGTCTTTCAGAGTTGTTTACGATGTTGAAACAAAATGAAATTTCAAAATGTGAAAACGTAAACATAAGCCTGATGTTAATATTACAGTTTGTAAACCCCCTTTCTTTATTGAGACAAAGGTTATTGTTTAATTAGCTATTTGCTTTATCCGGCATTAGCTTTAGTCATAGAATGGAAGAGGTTCGCAGAATTTATGACAACTTCCAGATCGTAACAAACACACTTTTTATTCCTATAAAATACAATTCTACAAAATATTGTTTAAAACTATTTCTATTTTATTAAAAACCTAATAACACATCAATAAAACAGACGTGCCATAAGTAAATGTGGAATTCCTTTACTGGGACAAAATTCTAGTGACGGTGAGATAATAACCGTTAGTAGTGGATGCGCATAGAGATACCCAACATTTCCGTTTGTGTCGAGATCTCGGCTCACAAATAAAATAATAATAATAATACTAATTTTTTTAAAGAGGTGAAATGCAATTTTCACAAAATGTGTCGGACTCCAAAAAATTTGCGTTCCACTAGAACACCCCCTGTAAGACATAGGAGTGCAGATATCTGCTTAACCGAACAAGTACATCGTTTCTAATGTAATTTGGTACGCCTATTGTTTCATATCAGCACGTCGATCACTGTCACAGTGTTTGCCAAAATGTTTTATTGTAAATTGTTCACTATTGAATGACGAATTCCGTAAACAAAATGAAAAGCCTTACAAATATACCAAAGTAAAAATTTATTTCTTTTAATATTCTAGTTATTTAATTCAGGAATTTTAAGTAATTATGGAATTTCCAGTATCGGCGTAATTGCTTTCTTATTATAATATCAATAGTAATTTGATAACTGATTTTAAATTATTTAGAATAAGATAACGATTATTTTTAAATTCGTATCTTCCATAGTAGGTAATCATGAAATAACTAAGATAAATAAAGAAACAGATTTTTACTTTACTTTGGTTTGTTTGAAAAAAATTGTATTTTTCTCTTTGAACTCGTCGCTTAATACATAGCAATTCACAATAAAACATTTTGGTAGTCACTGTGACAGTGGTTGTCGAAACAGTAGGCCTACCAGATTAAATTATTACATTAGTATTTTTACATTCGAAGCGACTTACCTGTCTTATGTCGTACGTACTTTAACTTGGAACTGTTTAACGTATTACTTCAAGTCTCAGTCTACTCATAGTGATAATCCACTTTCTATGTCAAATCAAGAAATTAAAGCTGAAATGGCAAATTCAATCAACAAAGACATTCAACGTATTCTCGAATGAGGAAGCAATAATCTAGTTAAATTTAATGCTAACAAAACTCAGTGTTGCCTTATGTCCGCCAAAAAAGATCGATCATTTCCTGTTGTAAGTATGACTGGTTCAGTTCTTAAGTTTTCAGACTCTATTACTCTGTTGGGTATGACTGTATCTTCAAATCTCTCATGGGTTGACCATCTTCTGTCAGCTAACAAAACAGCTGCTCGTAAAATAGGCTTTTTGTACAGATCTAAGCAGTACTGTACCTCTCGACAACTCCTTCTGCTTTATAAGGCCCAAATTCGGCCTCATCTGGAATATAATTCTCACCTTTGGGTTAGTGCTACCCAATACGCTCTCGATATCGTTGATCGTATTCAAAAGAGAGCGATTAGGCTTATAAATGACCCGTCCTTAACTTCTCACATACAGTCCCTTGAGCATAGAAGGATAGTTTCAGTTCTTTCTTTGTATTATCGTTATTACAACGGCTATTGTGCAAGTGAATTACATTCTTTGATACCATCTCCGGCTATCTTTGCGAGAAACACTCGGTTCGCTCATTCACATCATCAGTATGCAGTACAAATCTCCACTTGTCGTACCAAACGGGCGTAATCCACATTTTCTACACGGCTTCTAAACTCTGGAATGATCTCCCTAGTTCCTGTTTTCCTCTCACTTATGATATGAGAAAATTTAAGGTAGCTGTTCATAGGCATCTATTGGCAATTCATTATCCCTCTATCCATCCTCCTAAGTGTTCCTGAGTGCTTTAGGACGATAGGCCTTATTTAGCCTGTTCAGATCCACAATCATAAAAAAAAAAACTTCAAGTCAGGCCCCTTCGCCATGTTTTTTTTTACTTACTAGGTGTCTATAAAGACAATTTGACAATTTGTAGAATTCTTATCAATGGAATTGTTCCTTTACTTTTTTTAAGGCTTCTTTAAAGGCTTACACTTTCCTGTTCCAGACGCATGGATCGCTTTCAATCCTTCTAATCTGTTATTTGCACATAGCAAACAATATTCTATAGTTATACACTTCTCAGCTCTATGTCCAGATTTTAGACATTTATAGCAATTGTCTTTCCTATCCGGACAGTTATAGATCTTCGCTATATGTTAATATCCTAAACATTTAATTCAGCGCTCTACGGCAGCACGTCTACGAACTCTACTTATTATCCAACCATTTTTGATCTTTCCTAATTCGATTATCTTTAATGAAGCTTTTTCGTCTATATCAACAATAGCCACCTTTTGTCCTCTCGATTTTAGAGGGGTTACACCCACTTTGAGTTCTTTTATGTCGGGGATTTTTCTTCCAAAAGCACCCTCAACTTCAGATTCTTCTGTAAAACAATCCATGCCTTTTATTTGAACGGTGCAAATACGATTCAGGCTACGCAAAACAAAATTTTCTCCTAAAACACACTCTTGATTACTTCACTAAAATTCTTTAGTTTTCGTATCCGCTTCAAGTTCGAGCAACACTCCCCCTGAGAAAGTTTTATTTACAGCTTTTATATCCGCTTGTGATTCCTCCGGTTTTATTTTACTACGTGTTACTTCATGAATTACCGCATACGATTTATCTGCAGTAGGTTTAATTAAAATTGCTTCTTAGTCGGAGTTTTTCCCTTATTGTTGTTAGAATATGTGAAAGTGAAAATTATAGTAGCTCCCTCTACGACCGAAGCTAAGCTAAGTAACAGGTGATTCATTTAGGGGTACTTTTTGTGGTGGGGAATTAATGGCGGATTGCGCATCCGTCGTGTCAACTGGCGCAGCATTGTTGTTCAGTATTGCTTAACATTTCATAATGGAAAGACCTGGCTTGGCACAGCGTCTATAAATTATTCAGCTGTATTACGAAAATGGGTGTTCTACGAAGAATGTATATCGCACGCTTAGAGCAACTTATGGTCCACATAATCGGCCTACCGGGCGCATAATTCGCTATACCATCGGTATGTTTGAAACCCAATTTTCATTACTGGATAATAGGCGACCAAATAGACCACATCCAGCACGTAGTGAAGGAGACATAGCGGCGGGAGCTGAGAGTATACACGAAAACCGTGAATAATTGGTTCGTCGCCCTTATCAACACCCGTGTTCAACAACTTGCCCAATTTTACGTAAGGATCTTGGTTTAAAAGCATACAAAATTCAACTAATACAAGAACTGAAGCCGAACGTTTCTGTTTCAGTAGTTCGGCTATTAATAAGCTTGCAAAATATCCACTATTTTCAACAAAAATTGGTTTTACCGATGAGGTCCATTTCTGGCGTAATGCGCACGTTAATAATCAAAATTCCCGTATTTGAAGTGATGAGAAATTCCAAGAGGTCCAATAGCTGCCATTATATCCAGACCAAACAACCGTTTGGTGTAATTTGTGGTCCGGTGGAATAATAGGTCCATATTTCTTCAAAACAGAGGCTCTCCAGAATGTTACTGTGAATGGCAATCGTTATCGCGCCTTAATAAAGTTGTAACGTGTAATTTGAGAAACGGAATTTTATTAGTACGATTTTAGAGATTCTTATGTCCGTTGTTAGGCAACACACTTTAAACTCCAATTGGGGAACAATAGGAGTATCTATTTAGAATTTTTATTAGACAACGGGGCAACAGTGCATCTATTTGCGTTCAAGTTCTAATAAATTTAAAGCGTGATAAGGCCGAATTTTAGGATTTGTTAAAAAAAAGCATGTGACTTTTTCTTTTCCAGTTTCTGGAGTCAGTAACGAACGCCATTTTAAAAAAAAAGGAAAATTTTTGCGTTTTAAGGAATTTGAGATGGTCAGGATTTTTCTGTAACGTCTATAAGATTAAGATTTCATAGAAATTACATACTGTGGATACTGGTTTTACATTCTTGGCAATAGTTAGATTTGATAATGCATGTTTGTGGTGCTCGTTTCTAGGGATTTAAAAAAAATTCTTAAAAACCGTTCTCATTGGATCAAGAGGTGAGTTAAATTGTTTCTTTCGTTTTATACGGTTCATCTCTGATTAAACCTTTACATTAATAAATTACATGTGTTCTAAGTCTGCATAAATTAAAATAATAATTTAATATACAATGGGAAAGCCAAAACAAAACGGTTTCTCTAGGTTTCTTTCTCTGATAGTAATTGTTGTCCTTCCGTCGCTCATCTGAATAATTACTACGTGACGACTGACTATCGAGCAAATTATACACCAGGCCGCAGGAAGATAACTCGACTCTCGCTAAAACAACACTAAGCGTAAGTCACGTAAGACACACAAACACTCCTTTTACCATCGATTCATTGGTGAGTGTCTTAAATATTTAATTACTCCATATCGGCACTCTGGATCGATAGACACTTGTTTTAAGTCCAACTTCGACCTACTTTATAATTGGTTCGTTATTAAACGAATTACAGCTGTAAACATAACACGATTTATTCTTAGTGTGTTCCCCATATATAGAAATTAGACACTGCTTTGAGGTTATATCTACCGAGGTTATGTTTCTGGAAGTATAAAATGTTTGCTTAAGTTTAATTAAGATTGACTCTTATTCATACTTACTGAAGTGTTCACTCTTCCTTTATTATTTTGTTTCTTCAGTACTTTACTGAGAACACTTTAGAAATTGAATTTGGAAATGTAATTATATTGGAATCAGCTGTAGTCAAGTACGTTTGATCAATGTGAAGTTTGCTCTTGCACTCTAACCAAAGACTGATGTGCTTATAAATTAAAACGCTTTATACTGGGTGATTCACATACTGAGTAAATACTGCTAAAAATTAAATTGTTAAATTTACGCTTTGTATTGTTTCATTTGCTATGTATTAATATCTAAACTCCAATTGTTACGTTCTAACAGACGTTATCATAGATAAGGGAACTATTAGTAATTCATGAATGTGAATATTTTTTCTTACATTTTTTGTTTGTTGGGCAAAGCTTTAGCGTTGGTGAACGATAAAGGAAATTCTAATGTATGCTTATAGTTTTGTGGCTAACAATAGTAGCAGGCTATCATTTTTATGTGAGTTGCTTGCAAATGTTCCTTTACTTTATTTTATTTTGCGTTTTGCTCATTTAGTATTTTCAGAGTTAAACCTTTTTATGCAATGCCAGACATCTGGTCGATTATTTATATGTAAGTCAGGTTATGATTCGGTTGATTTAAAACCGAGACACCCGTTGTAAGGAGAGCTCTTCCTGTAACTATGGTTTCATTCTTATAGTTTGCATTTATTTTGGGTTATGTATTTTGTTTGTAGGTTCAACGCTGGATGTTACACTGTGCATAAAAAACGCAGTTTCATTATACTGTATTTGTGATTCAATCAAATTTTGCTTTCTTTTATTTTATTTAACTAAAACACTAGATAAAGGTAAGTGTGGTACACTTATTTTTTTATCAAATTGCGTAAACGTTAAATATTTTCGGGTTGTTTTGCTGAATAATGGCTATTTCGATTTACGATACCCGTTTATTTACTATCCCCACTACGTTGGGATATTCACACTAGTATGCCTTTGACGAGTTTATGTTAACCATTTGTAATAGATTTAAGTTTCGGGGTTTATTATTATCAATACCGATTATATCGACAACGATTAAACAGATTTGTGTTACTTTACTAATAATTGTTTTCTTTACTACTGCGATCTAGGGGCGATATCTTGACCGAACCTATTCCCTTCTTGGACTGTGTCCAATCGTACTTTTAACTGTAGCGTCTCGCTTACTATGTCGTAGCCCTTTTCTTGGTCTAAGGGCGATATAAACATAAAAATACCACTCGAAATGCTCGAACGCGTTATTGAAAATTGGCACTTCAGAATGGACCATGTTAACTGCAGTTACGGCCAACATTTGAAAGAAATTATCTTTAAAAATTAATTGTAAAGAATGGTTTTTTTTGTATGATAATAAAGATTACAATACAAAATTGATTTTTTTCATTGTTTTTTATTTTTGAAAAAATTACCTCTAAATAAATCACCCATTATATCACAGCAGCAGACTGCAGTAAAGAAATAATTCATTTAAAGGATTTGTTACAGAAATTTCTTGATCACAAAGTACATGCTACACTGAAAGATTGTAACAAAAGTGCCATGACTTTAATGAAAAATGTAATAATAAACAAAGTGAACATATTGAAGTAAGATATCACTTTATTAATGAAAAGGTGAACGAAGCCACTTTTGTTATCAACTTTCAGAGTAGCATGTACTTTGTGATCTAGCAAATTCTTTACATAAATTATTTCTTTACTGCAGTTTGCTACTGCGATTTACTCAGCTTCGGTCGTTGAAAGAGCTACTATCGGCTGTTTTGTTGTTCACCAGCTGATTGGACCTCCATTATAAAATACCGTATATCCCGTTATACTTCTTCTCGACCCGATTGTATATCTCCAGCATTGTCCGCATCACTCTAAGCAATTAAGTATTCAGTAGATATGCTATGGTGGTACTAACCCACTTTTCTACTATACTTTTTCTACGAGTGTTTTTGTTCAAGGTCAACTCACGTACACATTCGCTACGTCCAAGTACATGATTTTCAAGGTCAAGGTCATCGTATACATGGCCTCTATCAAAGTATATTCCTCAAGGTCATTGAGGTAACTATATTTGAAAAACGCATTAGGAAAGTTTTGATACTGGTTTTCAATGTCAAGGTCCTTGATGCTCCCATACAGATTGCCTACATAAAGGTAAATGGTTTTCAAAGCCAAGGTCATCGTACACACTTCCTGAATCGAATTATATTCCTCAAAATCAAGGTCGCTCACATTGTCTACCTATTCTTCAAGGTCATTGTACAGGTTACCTGCGTACACAGTCACATTGCCTATGTCAAGGTTTTCAAAGGGTCCACGCTGCCTGCGTATATTACTAGATTGATTTTCAATGTCATTCACGCTCCCGTACAGATTGCCCGTTTCAAGGTCCCCGCTTAAAGGTCGCACTCATTGCCAAGATTCTTAACGTACACACACCCCGCTTCAAGGTCTTCTTAGGATTTCAAGGTTACGTAGGGATCAACCTTCTCGTTTTGTCAAGGTCACACGTTCAGGATTCAATTGAAGGTATATAGGAGGATAGATACTCTTCCACCAAGAAATCAAGGTCGATTCTAAATCAAATTTTGATGAGAAATTCAACGTTCATTAATCTATTCAAGGTCAGGCCCCCATAAATTCTATGAAGTTCATTGACCTCTATATCAAGCCCTGAGGTCTTCTCAAGGGGTATCATACAGATTGTTGGCTATGCTGAGCATGACTCAAGGTCATCAAGCAATTTCTGGAAGTTTACTTTGTAAGCTCACGCCCACCAGCAAAGTGCATTGACTTCAAGTGGCTCCGTTTCCAAAATACAGATAGTCGTTTCCCGTAGACAGATAGCTGACAGACAGTTGACCTTGAGAAAAACATACATAGAAAACGTATAGTAGAAAAGTGAGTTAGTACCCCCATAGCATATCTACTGTATTCGCCTTCTATGCAATCGACTTTATTTTCACTATCGCTAAATCGACTTATTAACTCATTTTACAAGTTTTGGCCAAGTTCCGGACATCATGTCTGGATGTCTGTGTGTGTGTGTGTGTGTGTGTGTGTGTGTGTGTGTGTGTGTGTGTGTGTGTGCGTGTGTGTGTGTGTGTGTGTTGTGTTGTGTGTGTGTGTGTGTGTGTGTGTGTGTGTGTGTGTGTGTGCGTGTGTGTGTGTGTATGTGTGTGTGTGTGTGTATGTATGTGTGTGTATGTGTGTATGCGTGTGTATGTGCGTGAATGTGTATGTATGTGTGTGTATGTGTGTGTACGTGTGTGTATGTGTGTGTATGTGTGTGTGTATGTGTGATAGTGTTGTGTGTGTGTGTGTGTGCATATGTGTGTGTGTGTGTGTGTGTGTGTGTGTGTATGTGTATGTATGTGTGTATGTGTGTGTATGTGTGTAGATGTGTGTATGTGTGTGGGTATATGTGTGTGGGTTTGTGTGTGTGTATGCGGATATGTGGGGATGTGAGTGGATGCGTGTGGATGCGCTCGGATGTTTGTGAATGCGCGTGTATGCGTGTGGATGCGTTTGGGTGCATGTGGATGCGCATGGATGTGTATGAATTGGCGTGGATGTGTGCGGATATGTGTGGATGTGTGCGGATGCGTGGGGATGTGAGTGGATGTGTGTGGATGTGTTTAGATGTGTGTTGGTGTATGTGGATGTGTGTATATGTGCTTGGATATGTGGATGTGTGTGGATGTGTGTGGATGTGTGGATGTGTGGATGTGTATGGATGTGTGTGTGTGTGTGGATGTGTGTGGATGTGTGTGGATGTGTGTGAATGTGTGTGGATGTGTGTGGATGTGTGTGGATGTGTGTGGATGTGTGTGGATGTGTGTGGATGTGTGTGGATGTGTGTGGATGTGTGTGGATGTGTGTGAATGTGTGTGGATGTGTGTGGATGTGTGTGGATGTGTGTGGATGTGTGTGGAACTGATTTTGAGAGAAATACAGCAACGGAAAGGGTATGTTTATTGGGGTCAGTTTTTGGATTTTATCAAATACTTCTAAAACAGCTGCATATTTCAAAGATACAGAAATACCTAGATATAGACTTTATAAATATCGATTAATTACGTTCTACGTAATTTTTTGATACCACTGGTAATTTAGCGACAAACAAATTCCTAGGGTAGAATTTACGTCTTAGTTCAAATTTTTTCATTGTCTGAATAACGATTAATTTTATAAGAAAGAGTGTGGACGTGTTTTTTGAAGAAAATTTAATTTTACGTAACATTTCTTTATAAGTTTTTTAATATATCGCAAGGTAAGTCAAAAATTAATTAAATATGGATGAAAATGGTTATACTGCATTATTGACATCTTATAGAAGCGGGAGGGTTTGGAACTCTTTTTAAGTTAACATGTATGTATATATGTATTAACATCTATCTGACAAGAAGTTTTAAACGTCATTCTGACAAATTACTTTTTTGTTTTTACAATGTTGCCTGTTTTCGTTATGAACGTATAAAAAGAGGTTGAAGGGTTACCCTAAAAAATTATAATTCAAATTATTTCATTTCTTTTAATTTTTTAGATTAACATCTAGATGTTTATTAACTTCTGTCAGACATGAAGTTTTAAACGTCTGTTTAGCATAGATTACTGTTTCTATTTTTACAATGTTGCGTATTTCGTAATTAACATTGTAAAAGAGGTTGCATAGTTATTCTAAAAAAGATGTTATTAAAACTGTTTCATTTCTTTTGATTTCTATGTTTTAGGAGGAAGGTTGTGTGATGTTCCACACCAGATATTTTATTGTTAAACCTAAAAATGAATTTACAGCTTTCCATATTTTTAGTTAAAATTCATTACTTAGTTTGTGAATAAGTTTCATTACAATTCTGACTGATAATTAAACCATCGTCTACATAAAGTGCAACTATTATTGTGGTATTTGCTGTTTTAAAAATGCAGCTTTCTGGTTTAATTGGTTCTAAACCTAAATTTCTTAGAGTACTTATGGTCTTTTTATACCATTCTAGGGGGGCTTGTTTCAATCCGCAAAGAGGACGTTTAAGCTTACACACCTTATCGTTATCTTCGTTACCATCGGGAATGTTCATGTACACTTCGTCAGTTAATTTTCCATACAAAATGCTGTTTTTATATCGAATTTCACTACTAAATCACCACGTTTAGCAGCTAAGTCAAAAATTAGTCTTGTTGCACTATTACTGATGACCGGGCTAAATGTATTTTCCTAATATTCTTTAAACTTTTGTTCACACCACGGCACCACTAATCTTGCCTTATACTTTTCTTCTTCTTTAGTTTTAAATACCCACTTGTTACTAAGAGTCTTTTTCCTTCAACCAATTACATGTTAACTAATATACAGGTATTATTTTATTGTAATAACCGCTTTTCTTCTTCCATTGATTCTATCCATTTATTTTTATCACTTCTTGACAGTACCTCATCGTAGGACAGGTAGGTATAGTAATCGTTTAGTAATACATTTTCTCCATCTTTCTTTTACCTCTGCCTAAATCTTGATTTTCCTCTTCTGCATCTTCTTCTAGATCTTCTACGTTTTCTTCTCTCATTTCTTCTCTAGAGTTTTCTTGTATATTTTTTCATTATCTTCAATTTCAATTTTTAACTGGTTTCTTTCAATTCTATTTTCTTCTACTTGTTTTTCAAATACGACATCTGTATGAACTATTACTTTTTCATTTTCGTTATCCCATAATCTGTAATCATTTGATGTATAACCAATAAAACTACCTCATGTTTCCCTTGTGGCAAATAAAACCATCCAGAAAGGTTAACAAATATTTCTTATTATCCCACGTTTTTAGGTTGGATAGGTCCACATAAGTCAGTATTAACAATTTCAATAAGTCTCTTAACAGGATTTCTAACACTTGAAAATGGTAATCTAGTTTGCTTAGCTTTCAAACATACGTCACAATTTGTATACATATTATCTGATTCTTCTTGTATAATGTTGCAACCGTTTACCATTTTAAGTAGTTTTTTTATATAGCTTAAGCTTAAATGTCCTAATTTTCTATGCCATACTAATGCACTATTTTTTGATTCTACTACCAGGCTTTCTTTTTTTGTTTGTTGTAAGTTTATTGAATATGAACAATTTTTTGTTTATTACCTTCATCATGACTTCATCATTTTTTGTTGTTAATACTTTAGTTTTAGTGGGCGTCACTTTGCCATTTTTCTGTGTTATTTCATTTACTGATAATGAATTTTTACTCAAATTCGGCACATATAAAACATGAGAGGAATTACTTGACGACAAAGTATATGCTACACTGACAAAAGTGCCTCCGTTCACCTTTTCATTAATAAAGTGATAGCTTACTTCAACATGTTTACTCAGTTTGTTTATTACATTTTTAATGAATCTCAAGGCACTTTTGTTATCAACTTTCAGTGTAGCATGTACTTTGTGATCTAGAAATTCCTGTAACAAATTCTTTAAATGAATTATTTCTTTACTGCAGTCTGCTGCTGCGCAATACTCAGCTTCGGTCATAGAGAGAGCTACTACAATTTTCACATCAACATTTTTTAAAACATATTCTATCAAACAACCATACGAGAAAAACACTGAAAAAGAATCAATTTTAATTAAACGTACTGCAGATAAATCGTATGCGATAATTATTGGAGTAACACGTAGTAAAATAAAACCGGAAGAATCACAAGCGGATATAAAAGCTGCAAAGGAAACGTGTTCAAGAGGAGTCTTGCTCGAACTTGGGGCAGATACCAAAAGTAAAAAAATTAGTTAAGTAATCAAGAGTGTTTTAGGAGAAAACGTTGTTGTGCTTAACCTGAATCGTATGTGCACCGTTGAAATAAAAGACATGGATTGTTTTACAGAAGAATCTGAAGTTGAGGACGCTATTTGAAGAAAGATCCCCAACTTAAAAGAACTCAAAGTGGGTGTAACCCCTATGAAGTCGAGAGGACAAAAACTGGCTATTGTACACGTAGACAACAAAGCTTCATTGAAGATGATAGAATTAAGAAAGATCAAAATTGGTTGGATAATATGTAGAGTTCGTAGACGTGCTGTCGTAGTGCGCTGCTTTAAACGTTTAGGATGTGACTTGTAGCCAAGATCTGTAACGGTCCGGATAGGAAAGACAATTGCTATAAATATCTAAAATCTGGACATAAGGCTGATGAGTATAAATAACGGATTAGAAGGATTCGAAGCAATCGATGCATCTGGAACAGGAAAGTGTAAGACCTGTAAAGAAGCCTTAAGAAAAGCAAAGGAACAATTCCATTCATAAAAATTCTACAAATTGTCAAATTTTCTTTATAGACACATAGGAAGCAAAAAAAAACATGGCAAAGGGGCCTAACTTGAAACAGTATGTTAAACAGTTCCAAATTAGTTCCTAGGATTAGAGGGGGTATTTTAGTCGGAAGTAAGTTTATTGGAGTCCGACACATTGTGCGTAAATTGCATTTCACCTCCTTAAAAAAAAATTAGTACTATTATTATTATTATTATTATTTTTGTATTAAGTACAAATAATCACTTCATATCTAGAAGAATAATTGTAAAGCCGACGTACGTCGATCGTTTAAATAAACACAGAAAATTTCCCCTTCACGTCCAAAACGAAAGAAAAGTTAAAATCGAACTTTAACCCGGATGTAAACAGCTGTAAACCAGCGGCCCCAATTCGTGAAAATAAGAATGAAGTATGAGTGACCGTCAACATATTTTATTTAGAAAATATATCTAAGAAAGGACTAAATGACGAAATTAGCGAAACAGTAACAAGCAGATGAATTTAACAGCTAATTAAACTTAACTAATGGTGCAGCATAAGTAAAGAATGTAACATCTAAACACTGAACCGAAGATTAAATTGTAATTAATTAGTTTATCATTTGTATTTGGGTATGGTAGTCACGGAAGCATGGCTCCAAACACAGTCCAGGTGAATCAGGGCACTTATTGCAATCAAACTGTGATGATTTTTTAATGTTCTTCGAATAGCACATCTTGCATCTTTTTCACCTATATCCACTGGAATCGGGGTTTCGGTAACGAATAGGTAGATGTTGATCATCGTTATCGGCCTTTTCTGGTTTTGGCGGGAGGTTTTTATTGGACAACAGACTCTGAACCACAGCTAGTCGATAATCAATAAAGGTAGTCTATTTCCGACATTTCTTTGGTATTATAAATAACTGTTGTATAACAATATCGACATATAGTGGATTAATAGCTCATTACACCAGCACAAGGGTGGTACACGAGCATCTGATGTTGACGGTCCAACCCAGACTTATATTTATTATACATTAGAATAGCCTGTGGCTTTATTTCGTTTCTAGCCTCAGCTCTCTCAACTTCTACACTTTCGGCCGATCACTATGTAGACAAAACTAAAACGTCCCGCTCCCTTATCCCTCCATTTGGCAACAGCAACTCCGTCGGAGTATATTGTTTGTTTCTCCCTTTTTTTAGCTTTCCGGGAACAATTCTTTAGGATTACCTCTTCTGTCTTTCAGTTGTCTGTCACATTCGTTACCTACGCTGCACGATTTAGTCAATTTTTCGACCTGTTAAAATCTCTGTATTATCACTGTTTTGCTAGTATTTTCTTGAACATACTATTTTTCTAATGGTAACTGAATTTCTATAATTTCGTCTCTCTGTAGTTTCTTGAAAATATTACTTTTCTCAAGTAAATAAAATTCTGTAAGCAATTGTTAAAATTATTGATGGTCACTCATACATTGCATTCAACCTTATGTTTTGGAGGCACTGCTTCAGAGCGGATTGTCATCTGGCTGATATGTAATGACATTCTGCAACCGTTTAGTACATACGGTTCTGTCGGGTTAAAAGGAAATACATGCTACAGGTGAGCTGTCTGGTATGCTCTTTTCTCCTTTCACCACGTTTTTAATTTTAGCCATCAACATATCTGGGGTTCGATAATTAACTACAAAGAGATCAATAAATTTATTAACTAAAGGGATTATACATAACCTCACCAGATTGCCCATAGGGACACATTAGTTTGGTACCATAAATGGTAAGGTAACCGTTTTCCTTTATTCATTTTAAGGGATAATCATACACTGTTTTGCTTTTCGAAACTGACACCAGCTGTTCTCAAACTTTTACTTGGTTAAATTCATTTCTTAAAGATTGTATAATCATTCTCCGATTAACTACCTTATTGAGGATAAGATCTATTTTCATGCTTTCGTTTTGGGTTGATATATTTAATTTTCGAGGTACGTTGTACATTTTGGGATATACCTTGTCTTGTACATTGTACATACTTAGATATATGTTGTCTTATACGCGGTACATGCTCTGTATATAAATTGGGTATACCTACATTTTGCCTATTAAGTGTGTTTTACTTCATACACATTAGAAATGTACCTGATGCAGATTTTTCAACACCTGGTGATGACTAACTGTTAAACATTTGGTCGTTGCGTTGGATCTTCAGGACACGCTGCCTGGATATTGAAAGCTAAATTACCGATTACACCTGTTTCTATATTACTTAAGCTTGATGCTTTAATTATTGCATTGTGTAAGATTGCACAAACATATGTTGATTGAATTTATAAACAGTTAATTGTGTACTTCATTAACTATTCACTTGTACATTAATTTGTTTATTGTGTGTTGGCGTCAATGGCTACAATGCCGATTTATATTTCATGTATTTAAACTGTAGAAAGAGTAAAACTGTACAACTGAATGCATTCGGCTTTGCGGTTGGTACGTGTTATTACTGTTTTAATTGTAAATTGCCTATTCTTCATAGCTACTTTGCACAAAAGATTGTATGTATGGTATAATATTTTTAATGTGCCTCTACAATTGGGAATCCATAAATTACACCTACTTTGGCTGTTTAAACGTTAATGTCTTTGCTTTACCATAACCTAGCTTTGAAGATCCATATGTTATTACCTTTTCATTTGGTTCTTTTTTTAATTACATTTACTTGATATTATTATAGAAATTTGATACTATACTTCTGGGTGGCTTGCTTTAGTGTATTTAAGGGCACAAATATTTAGTGTGTGAGCTTTGGGTTAACGTTTTGTGTATAACATAATTTATATATTTATTTGAAGAATTATCACATACCTTTGGGATACAGTTTAATTTTTATCTATATATATTTAAAAGCTATATACTACGGTTATGTGATATTTGCATATAATATATTACTTGTGTTTTGGGACATTCTGTCTTGTAACCAATTCTTTTACTACCCAGATCCTTCCTTATATTCGTTGCTTAACTAGAAAAGCGACTAGTCCTCTCCGTTTATCCAGGGCTGGCTGTTAATCATTCTAGCTGGCGTCCTTCCTTCTCTTTTAAGCTTTTAGGTACCACTTGCGTCACTGCAGAACCCATCCCACTGCTCTACTTTGACTGAGCTTTCCGGCAGCCCTAAGGCTATTTTCTCTGTTACGGTAAGTTAGTGGACATAGTACAAATTTGCACTAAACAAGTGTACCTGTGACGTACGCGTTACGTGTGAGTAGTTGCTTGGCTAATGTCGTATTGTTGTAGAACGTATCCATGTAAGTTGAATGTTCATTATCCAATTTTCTCTCCTTCAGTTTCAGGACGATATTGGCAGCATGTCCCTTACCACCCAAGTTATCTGTGCCGAAACTGTACAATATACATTGGAGTACCATACCATCTGGTTCCGTTAATAAATATAGCTTCAGTCCATATTTGTGGTTTTTGTTTTTAATATAATTCCTGAATTGCAGACTTCCCCGCCATAGAACCAAGGATTCGTCAATGCTTAACTCTTTTCCCGGATAGTATTTCTCATTCATTGTGCTGTTCAAGCAATTTTGCACTGGCCTTATTTTTTCAAGTCGATGGATACTTGCACGTTCTCCCTCCTCTGGATTTCGGGAAAAGTGTATAAAGAACATAATAATAAAAAATCGATTTCGACTCATGCACTTCCGAAAACATGGTAATCAAGTAAACTGATGTTGTCTCCAATAATCCTTCCTTCGATTCGATCGTATTGTTCCCATATAAAGCCATAAACCCAATAAAAAAGTAAGGTTTGTTTACCATCTACGGCATGTCATCCCCGCTGTCATCGCTTAAACATTCGCTCTCCTCTGAAGGAACAAAATCACTTCTGCAATCCGAAAATATATCTTCTGTCTCCTTTTCAAGTTCTAATTCAGTCAAAGGTTTTTTTTTGTAATCAGCATTAAGTCGCATTCCCTTAGGCCTAGGTGATCCTGGAATTTGATCGTTAACAGGATCCATCCTTGGTTAGATACTTGAATGGCGCGATGTATCATACGCTACTACATCGGCTCTGCTCGAGAGTGATTGGTGTACCAACGTATGATAAATCGGCACTGAAGGTGTTATGACATAAAGTAAAGTTAAATGTAAAAATAACTAAAGTACTTATGTATTACAGGAATATCACAGTCAATAAAGAATGTTACAAAAGGTACAAACATAATTATCAAATCGAGTATTAATCATTGTTCAGCCAATACTTCTTGTTTAGTTTTGTCCACAATTACCCCAAATCTACCGATACCAAACGAAATATAGTTAGGAGATCCACAATTTAATATTGCAGGGCAATATTAAATTAAGAATAAACTATCCGAACGTACAGTGTGCACAATTTGGCTGGGTGGTAGGAGGCATTCTGGGAAATCACACACAAATTAATAAAAAAGTATGTAACCTTTCAACAATTAAGTTAGAACACCGATTAACCAAATTTTGGAAGAATGCTCAATCAAACCATTCCTTTAGGTTTTTCAGTTAAATTAACTTTCAAATCAACTGGAAAACAACTAGGCTCATCACGGATATTTGCCAAAGAACACTAATTAAATTTACACAGGATTATAATGATTTAGGTCACATGCAATTAATATCACAACACTAGCTGAATAATATCGGTATCAAACAAGTCTCTTATCTTTCACATCATCCCGTTATCAACGAATCTAGTAGTACAACAAAAGTGAGAATTATATTTGATGGTTCTGCAGTCATCATCGAACGTGTAATTAAATGACAACCTTTAAGTTGATCTACCAATACAAGGAGACGTCTTTTCTATTATTGCTAGGTTTAGAACGCATAGATATCTGTTAATGGGTGATATCGCCAAAATGTATCGGCAGGAAAATATGCATTCAGATCACACAAACTCATTGGAGTACACTCCAATGAGAACATGCAAACATATAAACTAATAACTCTCACGTATGGTACCACTTCAGCGTCATTTTTTGCTTTGATATCTATTAAACAACTGGCTCACGAGGAAATGATCAACTTTCCATCGGCATCTCCAATAATTTTAAACAATTTTTATGTAGATGACATTTAGCTGGTTCAAACAATATTTAAACACTTCAAATTCGTGGGGAGCTAACCATCTCACTTACGAAAGGTAGATTTCAGTTACTCAAATTTGCCTCAAATAATGCCTCATTAGCACCAAGGTTTGATAGCTCAACTAAACCACACTTAATTAATACAAGTGGAGATAATGAAACCAAGGCACTCGAATTCAGACACATTCAAATATTCTGTACCGGGTGGCCAAATAAGAATGGACGCCGGCTACGAAAAAATACTAAGAGGTAAGTCCGTCAGGGGAAATCGCTGGAAATTATTGTCAAGGTCGAAAGATGGCCGCTACACCAACACCATATTAGAAAATCGGCTTTTTGCCTTAAATCGGCATAATCAAGATATGTCCAAAATACTTTTATTGTTTTCTATAATGTTAAATGAGAGAAGGGGAGAGGTAAATGTTCACTTGAAAAAAATGCCATAACTTCTTTTTAACTCAACCAATTTTTATTAACTGAGTCTCGTTTGAGGCAGGCTACTCGGGTGCTTCTAACAAAATATTAACATTGCCTGTTTAGTTTTTTTTCTAGTCGGTAGATGGCGTACTGTGATAAAGCCGTAATCTTTTTCAATCTAAGGGTATAATTATTTTTAACTCACGAAAAATAGCGGGAAAAAATATACAAATTTATGAAAACCGCAAGTCGATATCTTCTTCCGTTATACAGATATGAAAAAAATAAATGTAAAAATATATTTTACAAGTAACAGAACTAGAGAGCAGGTTTAACTGTCATTAGTTATTAAAATTTATTAATTATTAAGCTGCTAAAACAAAGAAATAACATTTTGTATACCAAGTGTCCCCTGGGGGGCCTATCCTTAATTTAGAACGGATAAAAAAGGACCGATGTTATAGAAGAATGGTGTGCAGCAACCCTAATACTGAAGAACTAATGACGCCGTAAGTGTTCAAATTGTTACCCGTACTGTTAAATACAGAGCTGCAATCTCTCACGCATAAACAGAATAACAGTCTAGTAGGTCTTCAAAAGCCAAAAACAACACAAAACAGTAGCTACTATAAATATTGTTTTGCGTCAAAATAATAATTAGCTCCATTAGAGTTTTTCATGTTTAATTAACAAACCGTTGATTTCAAAATGCCGTTAACAAATAAAATAACATTTGATATGCTTGCTGTATATTTTTAATGCATGAAGAATTCAACTGTTGTTGCAAGAGTTGATGCTGCGCGGTATCGAGAAAAAATCAAACTCGAGCTCCGGCTGTCTCCCACGATTTCATAAAAAAAAACGTTTTTCAATATTTAAAACATGAACCAACGAAGACATTTGTTCAAAATAGAATTGCTGAAATTTTATCATTTACCCGTCCGGAACGATGGACACGTACTTAGTAAACATAACCCAGTAGATATCATTTCACGCGGTATATCACCCTCAGAACTAGTATATAATACTTATGGTTTAGAGGACCCACTTCGTTTCAATCGTACAAATTACAGTAATGCAAGTTGATTGCAACTTCATATAAGAAAGGTATTCCACGTATACGAAATTGCTGCGCATTGTATCGTATTGCTATCGCTTTCTTAACAACATTAGAAACCTAAAAAAAGGAACTTCATGCAAATATTAGTGAGTATCAAAAACACCCAATAATCTTACTCCATAATCATCAACGCTCATAGTACAACTTGTGCACACAGGTTTATTAGATGCAGGACCGCAAGCACCCTTGCTGCAATTAGATGAAAATACTGGGTTTTAGCAGGTCTAAGCATTGTAAGGGCAGTTGTTCATACTTGTGTAACATGTTTTAAGAGAAGATCACGTAGTATAGAACAAACAATGGGCGATTTACCAGAACACAGAGTTGAACCAGCAAGACCATTTATTCATTGTGGTACTGACTGCGCAGGGCTGATATTATTAAAAAGGACATAGTCATTCCAAAAAATCAATAAAGGTCCGTATTGTTCTCTTTGTTTGTTTTGATACTCAGGCTGTTCATTTAGAACTCGTTTGCGACTTATCCATCACATTCTTAAATGTTTTGAAAAGGTTCACGTCACGTGGAGGAAACATTTCACATATGTATTCTGACAATGCAACTACGGTAATTAGTGCATGGTTCAATAGTAGTGGTATATGAAGATAAGCAGTTGATTCCAGAAAGGACGGTATTATCAGAGCTGTATCAATTCGAACTTCCGTGGTCATCATAAAACGTGGAATTGTTAAACTTAGCTTGCTTCCAATCGATATACACCTATAAATGCTCAGTGTAACATAGTGAAGTGCTTAGTCCAACACAATGATTTGCCCAATTAACTGATAAGTATATTGGATTAGCTTTTACATCATCATTATTACCTTTGCTTGAAAGATACCCTTTGGCGGGGGTGGCATGTTAGAGATTTAGAATAAGTTCCTAATAAAATTAAAATGTGTTTAAATATACGTAAAAATGTGTATTGCTTGTTAGTATTTAGTTTATTACATAGGTGCCTTCTATAGAAAAATAGTAAAAATAGCAGTGTGAAGCTTCGCACTCCTTTACACATAGTTTCTATAGTTTTGTTGTGAGATTATTTTCACGCACTGGGTATACGCATCCTTTTGTTGTGCGTGGAACGTATTTTGAGTGGTAAATGAACGTGGGTGGGACCACAATTTTTTGTTGTGTAGAGAATGTAAATTAGTATAAATGCTACACCACTGGAATTGTAGTAAAACGTGTACGATGTAAAAGAGTATTTAAATGTTGTATGAAGATTTTTGTGTTGAAAGTATTAAATTTGATTGAGAGACAATATTCTGTTAAAACCCCTATTAAAATGATAATGGTTAAATGCTACCTGAATTTGTCACTGTGTGCTGTGGATTAAAATTGTTGTAAATGTGTATATGAGTAAATTTATATGTTAAACTGAAATTGTTATTGAACTGGAATTGTGTATGATTTGATTGAGTAGGCTACAATACTATCTTCCACAGACAGGTAAGCAACTTAACACCTCGCCTAGGACTGTTCATTTTAGAAAAAATAGGGTTGTTGTAGCGCCTAGAGGCAATTTTTCCTTGATGGAATGTTTTAATTTGTTGATTTGTGGCAAGGGTAAGGTGTTTGAAACTGAGTTTCATTCATTTTACGTCTTATATCGACCCCGTCCATTTACACTGCAGTTGGCTTGGCAACCCGATTACCTCGATAGGCCTGCACTTCGCCTGGTGTGGTTTGACCATGTAACATTGTATTTATTCTTATTTAGTATAACTTCATGACGCACTGCTTCTGTTTTGTATAGTTACTTAATATCCTCTTCACTGCTTTTACCATCCTTTTCTTTATTTATTATTGGTTGAAAGTTAACATCTCAGAATAAATACCCTTTAGAAATTAGTCATTTTCCACTCTTTTGCAAAATTCAGTTTTAAATAGTTTGTAAGACGGTTTTTAAAAACAGTAAGTTTATCAATATTTATTATTCTACACACTCGAATACTTACAGATATAACTTGTGTAAAACTTAATCATATTTTTTCTTCAAAATAATTAACTTATTAAAAATCGAGGTTAAATCATTAAATCAAACAAACAAAATACACCCACGTACCACACAAAATTAAAAACACCGAACGCGTTTCAATAGCTACGCTATCATCATCAGCGGTTGACTTTAAATCAAAGTTATTCTGTTCATCAAGTAAATCATTGGAAGATAATCATCTAATATGTTATAATAAATCCTAACAAACTTTTGATCTCTTTTTCATCAGCTGGTCTCCAAGAATGTAATCTACTAGACTTTGAAACATCCTCTTCTGACAATAGCACTTGAGATACATACAGATTTCTTTGTTCTACCATAGTTATAAGAATGTAGGGGAGAGTGGGGAGGATTGGGACACAGGAGGAATGGGACACCCTCTACATTTCATATTTCGCGCGTAATTTTTTGTCTCTCCTTTTGGTGGTTGGTAGACGTGCTTGATTCACAAATACCATTTGAAAATAAAGTGTTTATGATCGTTAGTTTTGTGCGACCGACAATCGATGATTTTTAATTGATAAAGTAAGTATTTGCCCTTAGTTATGAATAAATTTTCACTGTAATGAATCACATTTAATAAATTATATGTTTCCTGCCAGATAATGCATGGATAACCTCAACTTTTGTACGTATTAATTTTGGGTAACAGTTAACCTATAAATTTTGTTTGTTGTTTTAAAATTTTGTGCCTCTAGGAGGAATGGGACAATGATCAGCAGGAGGAATGGGACTGTCCCAAACCTCCTGCGTTATCAATTTGCTTTGACGATTTGATCATTAGGTTTTAATTATTATTTTTAATTCGTATTTACTTTCATAGTTATAAAAAGAAGTATGCCACGACGCTGGACAAGGAAGACGGATAGGGTGAGGCCAACAGAAGAGGAGTTAAGAAATGCAGTAGCAGAAGTACTTAAAGGAGGCTGCACTCGCGAAGTAGCCCGACATTTTAATATGTCTAAATCGGTTAGAACCTGGTCAGGAATATACGTTTAAACCGAATACAACTGTGAGGCAAGTATTCTCCAAATACCAAGAAGAGCAATTAGCAGAATATTTAAAAGTATCGGCAAAAATGCACTATGGATTGACGACACTTGCAACTCGTAAACTAGCATACGAATTTGCTGTTGCTTCATCATGCAATGTTTTGGAAAGCTGGAGAAAATATGAGGCAGCAGGGAAAGAGTGGCTTCATGGGTTCATGTTAAGAAACCCTGACCTTTCAATCAGAACACCTGAAGCCACCAGCTTGAGCCGGTCTACCAGCTTTAACAAATTTAACGTTGGTCAATTCTACGCTAATGTTTCAGAAGTCTATGCTAGACATAACTTCTCTGCTGCAAAAGTATGGAACTGTGATGAAACTAATATGCCCACAGTACATAATCCTACTAAAATAATTGCGCAGAAAGGGTTAAAACAAGTCGGCCAAATAACAAGTGCTGAACGGGGACAACTTGTCACTATGCTTTGTTTTATCAATGCAGCTGGGAATACAGTTCCTCCGGCATATGTATTTCCCCGTAAGTTTTTTAAAGAGCATATGCTGACTAACGGACCTCCAGGGAGCCTCGGATTAGCGCATACCAGTGGCTGGATGACCAAAAAAAATTTTTTAAAGGCCTTTACACATTTCGTTTCTCATGTGAAGTGCTCCAAGGATGATCCTGTTGTGATGTTTTTCGATAATCACAACAATGACGTAAATTTAGAAGTTGTCGAAGAAGCAAAAAAAAAGGAGTGTACATAATTACATTCCCACCGCACTGCAGCCACCGCCTACTGCCACTTGACGTGGCTGTATATGGACCTCTAAAGGCATATTATAACCAAATTTGCAATGAGTGGATGACATCGCATCCTGGCCAGACAATTTCTATATACAATGTTGCAGATCTGTCTAACAAAGCATTTACTTTAGCCTTTTCCAAAAACAATATTTTAAAAGGCTTTGAGAAGACAGGACTGTGGCCACTTGACATTAATACGTTTTCGGAAGATGGTTATCTGATGTCAGCCGTTGCCGATCGTCCTAATCCCGATTTAAATAATTCTAATATGACTGCTGCTCAAAATGCAAATGAGACTGAACCACAGCCTTCTACTTCCTCTGCAATACTAACACCAAGTTCTCAGCACACCAGTGGAAATGTATTAGATGTCACCCCTGAATGTGTTCGGCCATTTCCAAAAGCAGCTCCCCGCAAAACTGATGGCCGTGTCAGAAAGCGAGGCAGAACTCGCATCCTTACAGATACACCGGAAAAGGTAGAATTAGAAGAGGAACGAAATAAGCAGTTAGCAAAACAAGCAAAAGTTGTCAAAAAAGTTTTGGTAGAGACATCATCAGAATCTGATGACCAAGATATCCAATTTGAACATTCTGATGATGATGTTAAACTTTATGCAGAATCGGATGAGTTTGATTTTGACCCTACAACAGTAAAAAATGGTGATTTCGTTGTCGTAAAATTTACAACTAAGAAAACTGTAGTGCACTTTATAGGATTGGTGCAAAGTGATGCAACCAAAGATGGATACTTTGATATCAGTTTTCTGAGAAAGAAACGCGATAACGAAATGAATTTTATTTGGCCTGTTGTAGATGACACTGCTTCTGTTGAGCAGAAGGACATTGTCCTGAAGCTTCCTGCACCTCGGAAAGTTGGAGGTACTGAAAGGATCCGTGCTGTTTTCAATTTTGAGATTAATTTAAAGTCGAAATTTTGTAATATCCGCTAAAATTCTATCTGTTTTTACCAATGTATATTATTTGTTTAATAAAATTTTGAATTTTTTACTTATTTATTTTTATAATATTCATTATTTAAACTCGTCCCATACCTCCTGCTGGTTGTCCAATTCCTCCTGCTGCCAGGTGGAATGGGATAATCTGCACCTATTTGTTAATTGTTAAACTGCTTCTTTGTATGTGAACGAAAAAAAAATGATTTTCACACTAAAAATGCCCATTAAGGCACTTCACATTTCTATACTATTTTAATGCTTTAAATATCAAACGTACTTTTAAAATACACAAATATCCCAAAAATGTCCCATTCCTCCCCACTCTCCCCTATGTATCAACTACTAATGAGTAATAATTAATATGACTGCAGCCATCTAACGCCCTGAAATTTCTTGTTTAATACCTCTTTCTTGATCACACTTGTGGTTACTAATGTGGTTGGTTCAGTCAATTAGTGTTTCTTGCATCATTTGAATAGTGGTTCCTCTTCAGTTTCAAGCACCGCCTGAAAACAATTATTTACACACCGAACTAAATGATCAGCTGTGTGAATTTTTCGTAGAATTTGTGTTAATCTGGGAGGTTGCTAACAAATCCCTCAAAACACAAATTGCTTTCCCAACATTATGTTCGCTAGAATTATTCTGTTTTGACTTAGATGCATCAGAATTAGTTTTCTGTGATAGTCTCTCTGACTATCACAGAAAACAAAAATTTGCATCTTCCATTTAATCAGATCTAAATAATGGTTTGTCTGATTCAGAAATTTATAGTCATTACCTAGATCTATTATTTATCTTGTTTGTTTACTCATATTTAACCACACAGTAACATACAATAAGTACAAATTAGACGTGATGCACATACATGGTTATAATATTAGCGACTATGCTTCAGGTGGCTTTCTTTAATTACTTACGCATTTACCGGTTGTGTACACAAACTGAACAATTTTCACGCCATAAAACCATCAATAAACTTCATTTTGTGCACGCGGAGCTATTGAGTAACGTGATTCTGGACAGCTCCACTCGAGGTGGGAATTCTATCACTAGGAGCTACTGCGGTGCATAGGGTTCGCTAGATAATTTAAAAAAAATATTTAGTCGAAAACTTGTTTCCAACGCTGGTATTAATAAAAATTCTCTAAAAATTAGACAGAGGGAAGCGAAACAAATGGGCCTAGCTGTCATTTTTACACTGGATATCCTTGAAACTTATGTTAAATGTCGTAATTAATAATAAACTTGTAAACAAACAGACCTGTTTGTTTATGGTTATTAAGAAGACAAGCTATTTGCTAAAGATGATAAATCCATAACATCTACTTATTAGCAACGAATGGCAAAAAAACAACAAAAGCGGAGCAACACAAACGAAATGAGTTAAAAAATGCACCAGATAGAGATATGAACCGCATAAATCGTATAACAATTAGAGCTCAATTTTACCATATAGTTACAATACTTTCTATATATTTCCATATAAAAAAAAGAGAAAAACGTCAAACACGAAGGGTGGAAACACATAAAGGAAAGCTGTGATGCAAACAATTGCTGTAACTACAGAAGTCAGAACTAGAAAGTTGTCCAGTGAAATGGATTGCAAATCTCAATATCCTACTTTAATTAGTTAAATAGCCTTCCCGTTGATATTAAAATGGAATCCTAGCAAAACATGGTGATAATGAATCCCTCTTTCGTTAAAATACAGTAAAGCTGATTTAGAAAGTTTGTTGCTCCAAATTATATTGGGAAAATAGAACTTTTCCACTATTTCAGTAAAATCACGTTAATTAGTTTCCCTGTACTATTGTCGTTGTAATACGACTTCTCTATTATCCGTCTCTTGATTTACGAGTGAACAAGTTGCATTATGATCTTAGAATTAAATACGGCTTGTTTATTTGTCACAATTCTACTTCACTGTACGTGTACAAACCAATAAAGACATGTAGCTATAAATTTTTTACCCCAAGCTGTATAACAATTGCTAATATAGAAAGCACAATGAACTTGTTGGCTTATAAAGTTATAAGCTTTGAGGCGCACAATTAAGGAATTACTAAATAACCACAAGATATTTAAAGTCAGGATGAAAGAAAGAGATGATTATGTTTATTCTTTGTGTATTTCGGATATTTGTCAATTTTAATAATACTTTAATTTTTGCATATCTCACAATTCATAAAAAACTATGCACTGCAACTACAAATAGTTGGTTTTCCAAAAAGTAATTTTTAAATAACTCTTTAAGTAAAATTTAATTAAGGATACTTGAAGGGTACTTGAGGAGTGTTGCAATTCTAATAGAGTGTTTCTCCGAACACATTTCTCATTGCTTTGTTTTGAGTAAGTTAACTATAAATTACCCAACTGTTTTAAAGTGAAAATTTTTCATCAAAAATTTCAATGGTTATACTTAAAATAAGATGTTTAGGACCGGAATACCTAATACAAAGGAAAATGCTTAACGGAACGCAAATATCGACAACACGTTCCTTCAGAGTTATATGTTTTTTACAACAATTTTATGACGCTACCTTTTCATACTTTCAATCTATTTTGATACTTTGTTTTTCAATATACGTTTTGATGAAGTTTTATGACTTGTAATAGTTTTAGAGGAAATTAGTTCTGAAGTATCACATAAAATATAAGATAGGCGGAGATAAAGTACCTACGTATGCGTTTGGTTGGTTAAAATAAATTAAAATCTCTACTTAATTTAATATTAAATTGATGCTTGTTACTTGCAGCTACTATGTTATTACTTGTAGATATCCATGACGTTATAAACCTTAATAATAAATATATACCTAATATGTAAAAATGATACAAAGAATTTCCGTTCATTACATTTAGTAACTTCTACCGAGTGTAGTAGAGTGAGCTTTATTACTTTGGAAACCATACTTATACCAATAAACACTCTGATGTTCTTACGTTTTCTTGCAAAATAAATTTATTAAGAGTACCAATATGCATAGACAATATCTTGCACGATTTACCTAAATAATCGCTTCTATCCAATAGACCTAGAACTAATATAACTAATAGATCTAATAGATCTAATAGATCTAATAGATCTAATAGATCTAATAGATCTAATAGATCTAATAGATCTAATAGATCTAATAGATCTAATAGATCTAATAGATCTAATAGATCTAATAGATCTAATAGATCTAATAGATCTAATAGATCTAATAGATCTAATAGATCTAATAGATCTCATAGATCTAATAGATCTAATGGATCTAATAGATCTAATGTATAACCTTAATAAAATTAAATTAACTAAATTGTATTATCGCCAAATTGTAACAACAATACAAATTCTTAATAATGTGCCGCTGACTCATCAGTAGATTGAGATAGGGGGGTTCAATTAACGCACCTGAAATACTGCCTGCGTTTCAATAGCTTCATTATTTTACTTATGCCTAATCAATAAAAAATTATGCATTAATTAAAAAAAATATAATTAACTGCATGCTCGAGCGCCATGTTATCTTTGTCCAGGAAAATAACAAAACCCTAAATAATGAACAATAATAATTTTCTATAAATAACAAAAATTAACAATGTGCAATTAAGTTTATTTACTCAATAAATGGATGGTTAAGGAGAGGTAAGAAAAGGTTTTAAAGCTAAGCTTAAAAAATATAAAATTTACCACATAAATTCCACAGCATAATAGTTTCTATGGACAGCTTCCTGTGATTAATTACGGATGCGGAACGGTCAATCAAGATGAAAGCGTTTCTACTTCTTTCTTTCTTACTCTTGATGTCTTATTGAATTAAAATTGCATTTTAATATATTATTTGAGTGAAGAGAAACTTGTGTAAATAAGTAACTTAAGAGCCATCCAAAATATAAATATAAGTACTATAATGAATATACCTAAGGGTACTTAAGTACGTAAAATAAAAGTGAAAAGGTAAAAGTGAAAAGTGGAAGGTGGAATTGCCTGAAAATAGCAAAGGCTATAACTTTAAAATATAATGAGAAAAAACAACTTACCACCAAAATATGATGGCACACTATATAAAAAATTAAGTAAAAATCATTCTTATTGCTGTTAACAGTCAGCATTAACTGAATTACAAAAGCTTTCTGAATAACTCAAGTATATTTAATATTCACGCTTGCGCGAATACAATAATATAAATCCAATTTTTAAGAAAGGAACTAAAACTATTTATGTAATATTACACCCAAAAGATTTGTTCTAGGAAATGCCAATTAAATTGCCAGTTTTCAAATCTACACATTAATAATTAAAACTTTCTAATATTATGCCAAATAGATGAACGATTCTTAAATTAATGTACTTTTTAATACAACCACAAAAAAGGTTGTTACACACCCCCTCCTAAAATTTGGACTCGGAGATCACCAAAGCGGAGATTCCAAACACTAAGCTAATAAATGAAATTATTAAAATTTAAAAAATACAAAATGTTAAGCTAATTAAAATATAAGCAATATTGAAAAATAACAAGAAAATGTACGAAGAAGTACGGAAAATGTGGTGACGTTGGTCAGAAAGACCCTCGCAACACCAAAAAAGCTAATGACGCGCTACCACCCGCACACGCCACTAGTCGAGAATCAAGGACCCGAAACCTTAAATAAAGTAAAAACTTTAACTGGTGGGGTTAGTGAAGCAAACCACCATCAGAAGAGCAAAATGAGTATCCGGTAAAAAAAATTTGATTCTAAGGTAAAAAACGAACGGAAACCGTAACCTACCATGACCTGAAGGGACAGTGGGCAGAGAACCCGGAAACGGTCATCGTGCAACTTCATAAAAAATCAAGGCTAAACGCCACTCTACTCGAGAGTACAAAACTAGAAAAAAAATCCTTTCGGACTAACAATAAATAATCGCGAGACTTGAGGTCGAGAGAGAGCGGTTCAATTACCCTACCCCGGTGGCCTCAAACCAAGCCTCCTAGGTACATAACACAACTACCACTGTCACGTTCGATAAGTGAGTCAAAATCGGTAAACCAAGATACGACTATTTTTAGGGCAAATTAGCTCAGGATGCTTCGTCGTGGAGAACAAGAGAGGCCACTCTACCCTTCACGAGATTCAGGTTTCATGTTGTTCCACAGTCATCGTCCAAGACTCAACATACCCTAACTAACACGCACATTTTATAAATAAATCGAAATCTAGGTGAGATAGCAAAGAGAAAGATGATGCACTCTTACGAACACAACAACCCCCTCCTAAAACTACCAAAAAGTCATAATCAGGAAGTGAACTAATCGAGGTTGACACGAGGCGAACCGAAGTCCTCAAGCACCGTCCAAGAATAGTAACACTACACAAATCAGGAAAAATAAAATAATTAAATTAATCAAAAAATAAAATGTATAGAAGCATTACTAGTTTTCTTATCCATGGTTATGAGTTTTACACGTCAAATTAACGATCAGAGGTAAACTCAAAATAGTTATCTTCAATTTTACTATTGTAACAATAGCAAATTGTAAATCCAATAAAGGAAGATAATCTGCCTGAGAACTAATGTCCCACAAAGTGCAAAATAAACGCACGATGTGATCTAAATATCAAACATCATGCTAAACAAATGTAAAAAATAATAAGTGGTTTGCAAAGCCACAACAATAAAAATAAAATAATGTGCGAAATAAGCACAAAATAAAATTATTTTGAAAAATTATCAAAATAATTAAAAATATAAATAAGAAAACCAGAATGTAAAAATACTAAAATCGAAAAATAATTAAAAAGAATTCGAAAAAATAAGAACTAATGTGGTTTTAAATCCTTAACATGAAAAACACCTAAGGGTTTATTATCAATAGGGGTGGCCAATCGGTACGTAGTTGGACCTACCACTCAATAACTTTCGCTTCAATAAATTTTGGAGCTAACTTTTGACTATAATTTTAGTCGCATCAGATAAAGTAAAATTCTTTTTCCAAACCAAATCGCCAACGTTTAATTTCAACGGACGACGTCGCAAATTGTAAGATTTTGAATTTCTGTCGTAAGCTGCATGTAAATTTTGTTTAACATGTTTAAAAATGGGTGAAAGTTCATTTAAATCTTGAACCAATTGTTCACGGTTAGTAATAAATAAATCATCCTCTTTGAAATCCTTTAGTCGACCATAAAAATCTCCAGAAATAGGAACTGTCCGACCAAACGCCAAAAGAAGGTGAAAATTTCGTAGACTCATGAACAGCGTTACGAATTAAATTAAAACAATTCAACATAGAAGAAGTACAATCTAGTACAATCTAAGAAAATAACAAATGGAATTTACACACTAATAACACAAAAATATGTTAAACGGTCGCATCTAAACTACTACCATTAAATTTTAAATTTAATAAACATGAACAAACTTAAAATTTGTAAATATTCCATTAATTTGGAAAAATCTTAAGCAGGAATACTAACTAAAGTATTAATATTGTCATTATGTGACATAAATAAAATAATCTAAATTTGTAATTCATTTCAAAGTTTTGTTAAATGGATTCAATAATTCTAATAAATTTAATAACTGAACTAAAAATTCATTATCCAAAAGTAATGTTAATTCAAGCTTTATCAAAATTTAAATAAATGTATTAACTTGAATGGTATTGAAGTTTATCAATTACAAAACTTAAATATGATAAATGAGATTTACAACACATTTCCATTCTTTTTTTAATTAATTTAACTTGGCATCATTTACCTTAAAAGTATTAAAGAACAATATCGTTTAAATACAAAAATTGTCAATGGTTATACTAATCATGACCTAGAATGGAATCCATAAATCGTTGTAATGTATCACTAATACAAATATTGAATGCATTTTAATAATTCCTGTTACATAAAATGTAATCAAAGCAATCTTGAATTAATCCTTCTAAATTTAATGTTACGTTCTCAATCTAATGTCTATACGCTCCATTTACAATTAAAAATTTAATTCTACTTAAATAACTCATCAATATATAACATTCAATTAAATAAGTAAATTTGTCATCGTAAAATATATATAACACACTCAATAAAGACATAAAATCAAGCGTAACACTAAGACCGAACTTTAAATTCTGTAAATAATCAAATCAAAAATATAAACAATACAGGAAATAACATTGAACACAGCTATCGTTTGTCTGGCAAAATATTAACACATTAAATTAAAATATCAAATACAATTAAATTTCAAGTAATTAAATCTGATGTAATACTTTCAAAGTCTCTCGCGCAAATTAAGTTTATTTACTCAATAAATGGATGGTTAAGAGTACAGAAAAGGTTTAAAGCTGCTTAAAATAAAATTACCTACATAAATTCACATGCATAATAGATTTCTATGGACAGCTTCCTGTATTAACTACGGATCGAACGGTCAATCAAGATGAAAGCGTTATCTACTTACTCTCTTATCATAAACACTCTGATGTCTTATTGAATTAAAATTGCAATTTAATATATTATTTGAGTAAGAGTAAACTTGTGTACAATAAGTAACTTAGAGCCATCAAAATATACAATATAATCGTTCTATCCAATAGAATATACCTAATATCTTAAGATACGTAATAGATAAAGATGAAAGGTTAAAAGTAGAAATAGATAATGATGCTAATAATAGCAAAGCTAATAGCTTAATAATGATCTAATGAGATAAACTAACTTACCATCTAATAGATATGATGGCACCTATATAGAAATCTAAGTAAATATTCTAATTGCTTAATCAGCATTAACTGAATTACATAGAGCTTCTGAATAGATCTCAAGTAATCTTAATATTACGTTCGAATACAACTAATATAATCAATTTTTAAGATAAGGAACTATAACTATTTATGTAATAGATCAATAAGATTTGTTCTAGGAATATGCCAATCTAAATTTCCAGTTTTCAAATCTACACATTAGTAATCTAAAAACTTTCTAATATTATGCCAAATAGATGAACGATTCTTAAATTAATGTACTCTTTAATAGATCCACATAATAAAGGTTGTTACAATGGATCTAATAGATCTAATAGATCTAATGGATCTAATAGATCTAATAGATCTAATGGACCTAATAGATCTTATATATCTAATAGATCTAATGATCTAATAGATCTAATAGATCTAATAGATCTAATAGATCTAATAGATCTAATAGATCTAATAGATCTAATAGATCTAATAGATCTAATAGATCTAATAGATCTAATAGATCTAATAGATCTAATAGATCTAATAGATCTAATAGATCTACTAGATCTAATAGATCTAATAGATCTAATAGATCTAATAGATCTAATAGATATAATAGATCTAATAGATCTAATAGATCTAATAGATCTAATAGATCTAATAGATCTAATAGATCTAATAGATCTAACAGATTGACAGCAATAATTATCATAAACGTAAAGCTAACAAGCGTAAGGTAAAAAACATACTGACAACTTTCAGTGTAGTCGTTTCACAATCATGAATCATTTTAATTTATGAAATGGGAATTTTGAATTAGAAAGGCGCGTTTTGATACGAATTTTATAGTTTTATAAACTGCATCATTCACTGCCAGGCTTATGAAATCTTGATCTGTTACTGGAATTTGCTATATCTTGAAATTAACTTCTCTACTAATACGTTTTACGGATACATTTTTCTTTCATGGTTGACTAAATATGATCTGTTTTTATCTAAAACATCGCTAACTTCTGCTTCTTTTTAGCTAATCATCTGTAGGGAAATTATAAATAATAACTGGATATTTACCATAATTTGCAAAGTGGTTTTGAGGAAATACCTTTATATTTGATTCGGCCATTATAATAACTGTTTTGAGTATTTCAGTAACAGGATTTTTTTGTAGATTTCTAGTCCCTTGTTTGTCCATCAACAAGCAATTCATGCTTTTTTTTCTTTTTGCATAACGTGATCCATTCAGGGCAAGTATTGGAAGACAACTGGTATTGTTTTGATTGTTTCAATAATTTCTTTTAGACCATCGTGCAGGTATATAGACCTGCTTATTGATAATGCCATACCTGACCACTTGATACTGCAGTGAAGCCCGATTATCTCTCAGTTCAAACTTCTCATATATACGGTTTTAAAACCCCTTTATTTAAACACAATTAAGGCAACCATTTTAAGGTGCTCATGTTGTACGATAATAAAGTACTTTACACGTACGTTTCCGTTTGTTACATTATAAATGTTTTGTGCACGATATAAGTGCGTTATGTTCATAAAGATGTTATTATGGTTCTCTTTCGGTTAAGGCTTACTTAAATTTTAACATTCAAAACAGAGAAATTTTTATAACTGCTGCGGGGTAAAAGAGTGATCGCTGTAACACCGAGACAAATTTGTGCGTATTTAACAAATAAGGCTGTATCTGATGATAGAACATGTGTAAGGTCTTCATTAGTTGATATTGAGTGTGTTACTAATATAACCTTGTATTTGCAAATTCCGAAAGTTTTTTTTTTGTTTTTCAAGTAAATATTAAATCATTTACCTTAATGGTGTCGTGAATGCACTAAAATCATTTAGATTAACTGTTTGCTGTTGATGATGCTGAATGTATAAATTTGTTGAATTTGGCTGTTAACTAAATATCTGAAATTAGCTTTATTACAATGTAGGATGATTTCATAATAATATATGAGTTTGTGTTGAGCTAAAATATTCAATGAAAGATTCCGTTTACTTTCTTTTGGAAGGGAAGGGGGGAGCGGCACAAGTACTCATTAGCTACTGATGTTATTCTTGGTTACAGAATTTTATTGGATAAGAAATAAAACCGTTGGTTTGAGCAGCACTGTTGTGTTTACTTGTCACACTGCCTCCCTCGATTAAGAAACAAAGAAGCGAAGTAGGGAGTGAAAGTAAGTGATGGCCGTGGAAGGAAAGAAAAGGCAGATTGAGTTTTACGGAAACAAAAAACTCTTCTGGAAATGGGTCAGAAATAAAGAACGTGGCCTAAATCAGGACGCTGCAGGACTGATGAATACGAGCAACGAAATAGTATGGGGAGATTGTGAAATAAAGAAATTGAAGCACTCAATAATGTCAAATGTGTCATTTTAATTGGTGTGGCGCCTGGCTTTATATGTACCGGGTGAGCAAATACGAACGGCCGTAGGCCATCTCTTCAGATCTGATTAGAGTACAGTTTTGGAAAAAAAATTTAACAAAAGTGGCCTCGAGAAACACCTGCAAGTTATTTATACAATTGTAGGTCCACCGTTAGAGGGCGTAATTGAATACCAAAATTTTAAAAAGCTAAATTTTACAAAATTTGTCCAATTAACGGGCATTATAAATACGATATTCAGGTTCTACGGAAAATTCTGCGTACTTTTTATTAAACAAGTTTTAGTCTATCTTTTCAAATAAGAGGTGGGGGAGAGTGGGACCTAGTTATGAAAAAAACGCCTGTAAATCCGGTAAAAATAAATAACGTCCTCTAATCTGCACGTTACCTATTAAGTTGTGTTGAGCATATAACACTTACATTAGTGGAAAAGAACTCTTTTCAACAAGAGTAAGTTTGCGAAGGTCGATTAAGCAGAACCGGACTTACAGGTGTTTGTTTCATTACTAGGTTCCTACTCTCCTCCGCCTCTTATTTGAAAAGATAGACTAAAACTTGTTTAATAAAAAGTACGCAGAATTTTCCGTAGAACCTGATTATCGTATTTATAATGACCTTTAATTAGGCAAATTTTGTAAAATTTGGCTTTTTAAAATTTTGGTACTCAATTACGCCCTCTAGCGGTGGACCTACAATTCTATAAATAATTTCCAGGTGTTTCTGGAGGCCACTTTTGTTATAGTAATCCGCTCTTATTTGCTCACATTGTACAGTCATTTTCTCATTTAGAGTTTGCCCAGGAGTTTTCGAATTATACCCATTTTTTTCAAGTAATTCTGATGAATCTATTTGTATAATGCAATCAGAGTCTTTGTTATTTATCAAATTTTTGTTTTTAATGTGTGTTTCCCTTCTTAGAAGTTGGGTTATTTATTTCTTGCTCTACGACGGATAGAATATTACCACCAATTTCATGGTCCTCAGGAGAAAAATGTAGATCAGCTATATAATTACCCAGGTCCTTTTTCAAATCCGAGTCTGTCATTCCTAAATTATCCTCAATAAATTCATCGTCATCACTAAACTCTTCCTGTAATTTCCAAACTAAGTCGGGATCAGTATCCTCCGAAACCTTCTCCATTTTTTCACTCATAATCACATGACACAAACTGAATGGTATTGTATAACAAAACCTAAAAACACAGGAAAGTATAGATATAACCCAATAACATATTATACGTATAATATTTCTTACTATTACCAGTCATACGTTTTTTCGACGTGTGAAAATTCTGTGCTTATTATCACGGCTACGCCAAATGTACGTATAAACAAATATTAAAATTAACAACACTCGATTGATACGACACTCACTTTGCCACGGCCTTAGACAGACTGATGAAATAGTTGAAAGAAAGCATAACTAGCAGCTCAGGCCAATAGAATAGGGGCCGGGGATTTGCGCTGCGCGTTTGATATCGTATACATCAGATTTAATACACTTACAATCTAGGGTTAATGCTTTTATGTGATCTTAAGGGTTTTTCTAACTATTGAACATATTTGTAGTATTTTTGAAAATGTGTATTATCTAATTTTTACGAGTGTTTAAAGGTATTGTTTGTTACTAGACGTGTAGCGCTGATTATAATTGATATTACTTCTACGGATTCTAGTATGTGTATCGTTTTATAGTCTTCTCCCAGATCGTAATACTTACTGATATTGTTTTGTTCTGTTTTATTTAACTTGTGGTCGTTAGGGTGAGCCAAGTGAATCAAAAGTGCCGTTTTTCGTACCTTATCGATGTATGTAATGTCTGGTCTATTGTTTGCAACTGGTTTGTCTATGAGCATTGTCATGTCCTAGTATAACTTAAAGTTTAGAATCCTTAGCACAGATTTTGGTGTGTATTTATAGCACAATATTCTTTCCCGGTGTAGGTTGCGTTGAACAGCCAGTTATTGGTGGATAATTAGTGCTGAGGGGTGGTACCTAGCTTGATATTCCATTTGTACCATTCTTGTGCAACCTGATGTTATACGTTCTATTGCGTCAGTATGATTTTAGCAAAGTCTGCACGTGTCTATTATGTTGTCTTTTCTAAGTATGTTCTTTAAATAATTTCTTGTTGGCATTAGTTTATTTTGTATGGCTACTATGAACCCCTCAGTCTCGGCATGTAATTCTCCTTGTCTGAGCCAATTTGTGGACGTTGGTACGTTTCTATTGTCAACTTCAAGGGGATACTTGGAGGAGTGTATTATTTTTTCTCTACTCCTGTTTTTTTTCTGTTTGCCCTTGGGTTGGCGTATTCAAATTTGAGTTGTATAAAGGTGTGTATATATCTGTTTTAGTCAACGTTCTGATTTGCTGCGATGTATACTTCTGTACACTTCTTGCTGTTACCCCGCACTAGGCGTCGTGTATGCTTACCGAAATAAGGGGCTTGCCAAGCCAGCTACAGTGGAAAGGGACGTGGCCTACATAAGGAGTAAAATAATTGAAAAGTATTCTCAAACACCTTACACTTACCATTAATCTACAACTCACAAAGCTCAGTCCGGGAAAAATTGTCTCTAAGCACCACCGCAATCCTAAGTTTTGGTAAAATAAACAGTTTTAGGCGGGATGTTAAATTAATCCCATCTGACTGTGGCAGACAAGATTGCAGCCTACTCAGTAAAACCATTCATCATATAAATTCAATCATACTTCTGAAATACAAGGGTCGTCGTAAACTTGTTGAACACACCCCGTACAAATGACAATTCCCAAATAGTAAGGCGTTAATTTGAATACTTTTTTTAGGTATCCCTCGTATGCCTGTAAATTTATATTTCTAACTGTTTAAAACTTTGAATTACATAAATATTCCCAATTTAGAAAATTCTAAATAAAATAAACGAAGTCGGTTTAATAATAAATTGTTACCTCAACAAAATGTTCGTTAATTGCTGAATAATTCTAACATAGAGCGTTTAATGCTTGTATCATCAGTAATACCATTATATTTTATTACCACTTTATCTTCAAAACCGTATTTAAATATTCATTAGTAGGTTTAAACTTTAATACTTTAAAACAGTAATTTAGTAGCGTTCTACTTCGCGTGAGCAATATATTTCCAAGCGTAAATGAAATTTTGTGATCGGTCTGGCTCATTACGCAATTTTCAATCGATCTCTAAATTCGAAAATATGCAAAGACTAAATTCACTTATCAGAAGGTGTAACCGGTTAGGCACACGATTGACACAAAGTAAAATAAACAGTGGATGTATATTGAAAAATTCTGCATATAAATTATATACAATGGCGTGGTTAACAAAAGCCACCCATAAATACGTTACGATTAAAATTTCCCTTTCTTAAAACTAAACACAACAAAATAATTAAAGTTCGATTAGCTTTTGAATGAATGAGCCGTACTTAATACAACAATAACAGTAAAGAAAAAGAAATGTGTACTTAAAAGATAATCGTACTTGTTTTGGTTCAATAAAATTCTTAAATCTAATCCTTACTTACCACATTAATTAATCCTTTTTCGGTGATGTAGTTGTAATCCATACAGCCTACTTCCGGCAATCCTTTAAAAAAATTCGTAGATGCACTAAGAAGAAACTCGACAGGTAGCCGTATTTCTCCCTATGTAGTCGGCTATAGTACTCACTAACGTAATGTCTATGGTTTCCTCACTCGCGTCTGTGCATAGCGGCTCTTTATCCTAACAACACATCACCTTATACTGTGATGTTTTCCCTTCAAAACGTTTACCACAATAAAATAATCGTTACTTACACATTAATGTTCTTATTTACTTTCATACAATCACTGTGGTATTGCTAATTATTGTACACATTCAATGTCCAAAATGATCACCAGTATTTTAACTAAATTTCACAAACTTTGATTTCGGTATCATAAATGGTTACCTCCAGGTCTCTTTGTAATAACCTTAGGTCACGCGTGTCACAATCGAACACCAATAACAAAATATCTGCTGTATAAGCGAAATTAGTCTTTGCATATTTTCGAATTTAAGGATCGATTGAAAATTGCGTAATGAGCCAGATCGATTACTAAAATTTCATTTTAGCTTTGAAATAGTATTGCAGAACACTACTAACAAAGTACTTACTTTTCTTTCATTATTTAGCCTACATTACCGTTTTGAAGTATAAAAGCTTAAACATATTTATGAATGTGTGAATACGATTTTATTGATAAAGTATTAATAAAATATAACAATTTTATTGATGATGCAAGCACTAATCATTCTTATGTTGAATTACCCAGCAATTAACAAACACGTTTTTTTTAGATAACAATTCATTGTTAAACCGATTTCGTTTATTTTGTTTAGTATTTTCCAAATTGGGAACATTTATTTAATTCAAAGTTTTATAACAGAAATATAAATTTATAGATGTACGAGCGACAACTTAAAAACTACACAAGTTAATGTTTTATTTTTATTAATTTGAGTTTCTATTTATACAGGGTGTGTTCAGTAAGTTATAACGAACCGTGTATCACTAAATTTTCTGAAGTTTTTAGTCGATTTGTTTGGAAGTGTGTTTAATTTTGAGTTAGTGTATGAATTTACTGAGTGGGCTGCAATCCTGTCTTTCACAATCAGATAGGATTAATTAATTTACCATCTCGCCTAAGACTGCTTATTTTAGCAAAACTTAAGATTGTGGTGGCGCCAATAGGCATCTTTCTCGAAATGAGCTATATAAGTTATGAATTTATAGTAAGTGTAAAGTGTTTGAGGTTGTTATTCAATCATTTTACTGATTTTCTCGACCCCGCCCATTTCCACTGTAGCTGGCTTGGCAACCCGCTTACTAATGTAAGCATACGCGACGCCTAATGCGGCTTGGACGTGTATCATATGGTGTTCCCTTTCAGCAGGCTTTTTGTTGTTCTGTGATAATTTCATTTGCTTCTATACGTTAGTATATTTTTTAAAATATTATTGATGTAATAATTTTATATATAGTATTTAAACATGGTATCGGTCTTTTGGTTCCTGCGTTTGTTCTGTTTTAGGATACAAGTTTGTTAGGGTCCTGACAATTTCCAGTTGACTTTTATATATATATATATATATATATATATATATATATATATATATATATATATATATATATATATAGTGTGTGTGTGTAATTACTTAAGTTACTGTTTCAGATAGTCTACTGTAAAACTGATTTTTGTTCTGCTTGAACGTTTTATTGTCCTGTTCCCTTTTATAACTGATGTTATATCTTCGTAGTTTTTTCCATACACAGCTATTTTCTGTTTCAATGTCTCCATGTAAACTACGACTTCTTTATTAAGGATGCTTATGTTTTGCTTCCTCAGGAGCGCTTTAACTTGCTTACTGTTTCTTGCGCTAGTTTGCCCTTTATTCCAGTTTACTACTTCGGCAAGAGTGCTTCTGCTTTCTGATATCGTTCTTTTTATGCTTTGTTTCCAAGAAGGTATAAATTCTTTTGGTGTTCTCACACGAATACATGAAATGTAACTCTTAAGTAAGGATTCTATATTTTGATTTGGAATAATTCCTGCAGGATTCCAACAACCTCAAATTTACCTATTTTATATTCTACATTTTAATTAACATCAAAATAATAAAGAAAACTTCGATCATCTAAATGTTACAAATCTGGTAGTACATCATTTCATACAAGATTAACAGAATGAGTCTAACTGAGTACAAACGAACATGGTCATGGTCAATTGAACTTCCTTTACTTACTCACAATGATATATGAGAAGCTCTTCTCAGTATATGATTAATGGAAACCAGCAGCTTCTTAATTCTTAAATTCATGATTAAATAAACTTTAGCAAATCGAACTTGACTTTCATAAAACAAACTGCACCAAAGCCGCTCTTGATCGCTATGTACACATCTATTAAAATGAAACCATATTTACACGAACTTATTAATGATTATATTTACAGCAGTTTATATTATTTGTTCGAAGTCGGCAGTGTACGCGAAAGCTATCATTTAACCAGGAACCCGTTAAAAATAATCCGCATAAACTCAATGCGATAAATAGGTCAACAGAATAAAGGTACAGCACTTCAAAAAAAAAACACTAAAACCAATTAGTCCTATGACCGAAAATTGTCACTAGTGACAAAACGAAATACAACGATAAGATAACCCAAAGTGTGATGAAACTTTAAAATATCCCATACAAATGGAAGCGGAAAATATCCCACGTTAATATTAGATAAACTCTCGGTTTGATATAACTTGTTCCCTCTTACTACACTAACCATTTCGCGTATATTGCGAAATCGTAAACAAAAAACGTGAGCCTTCCACTACATCTTGAACCTGACTAGCTTCAGCATCATTCAGTATTCACCAGTTTGGATTTTAATTAATCAATCTTAATTAACCAATTACACAGCTTCGTTACTTTAAATTAACGTACGTGCGAAAAACGATAGCCTCTCGGCACCAAATCGGAAAAGATTTGTATCATCTAAATTACGTTCCTAAAGGTACCTCTTTAATGTGATTTGTCTAGATAATCAAAATCTTACGATAGTGAACCTTAAAATAACGTATATAAAACCCAAGCTCTTTGTATAAAGATCAAAAATGTTATCAAAAGAAAAGGCGAGGGGTTGTGGCTACAATTTAAATTCGCAATAGATGCACCATGCAACGTAATGATTTTATACTTAACATAATGTTACATTATGCAATTTCAAACCCATTTAACAAAATTTACCGAAATTTAAAATAACGAGATCGACCATTATTTACGAAACTATCAATACCAATACGTAAATCACATCTAATTTTAAACAAACCAAAACTTATATTTCGTTTTCAGAATTACGATTTTAAATGCGAATACCATTTGCAAAAATTTCGAATACTTCCCAAATACGTAAGAGACGAAATAACAACGTTACAATCGAAAAGCTTCCCAAAAATTTAGGCGATATCAAGTTCAATTGCATGAACGTATACTGCACTTCAGAAGTACGGTACTAGAGAATTATTTAAAATTTCGAAACTAACGGCGTGTATTTAATAACATCACGACCACCTCACAGTGTGTTTAAGTTCTTTATCTTTATTTGTACTGATGTACTCGTTTATTTACCTTATTATTTTGCATTAATGAGTTATTTTAATTAATGATATTATCATTATCTTTTTTTGCCATTATTTTTATTACTATTATTATTATTATCATTATTTTTATTATTGTTATTCGTAGAAAATAAAATTGTAATTATTGTTATAAAAAATAATTCATTTTCATAATTTTGCTATGAAATCCCTTAAGTAAATAATATGTAAAATTTTAGTGATACGTTAATACCACAAAATTCATATATGAGGATAAAAAATAACGGGCTTATGAATGAAATATGGTTTCCACATTCCGCAAAGCGCCAATATATACTTCCTAAAATAACAATTTCAAGCGTGACCTATATATTTTAATTCCCTAGAGTTTAGCATTGCAATTTCTGCAAAATTTTATTTGAAGCAACTATTTCTGCTCCACTGAATTTATCATCCTTACGGCGTAAGTAATCTTATTTGAAATAGTTTTCTGTTGGACGATAGAAAGCTTTATGAGAATAATATACACAGAAAATTTTAATCAAGTCTGAAAGAAGCGATTATTATTAACACGCACTGAATATTTTTAGAGAATAGCGTGATAATGGGGTGAGCTGTGCAATATACGAAAATTATTCAGTCATGGAAAAATTATACAGGCATAAACCGATTTTGGTCTTTCCGCAGATTTAGATCACTTTCGATATAATTCAGATTTATTCGTTCTTTTATTATGCTATATTTCGTACAAGGTTCTTTATGGTTTTGTTTTTACGGAGGTATGCTGTGGTATTTTTGCGAATGAACAGATTCCAAATAACGTGTTGTGTTTAATAAATAAATTTTAGTCTAAATGACTATGGATTACTGTTTTGTCTTTATCAAGTGAAAACGTAATATAAAGCTATATTTGAAAGGCGCATGTAACTAATCATCTCTCGTAAAGGCTAAAACTGATTAAGCGAACCCTATAAAAAAATAAACGTTTAATTTTCCGTAATAAAACCAAAATATAGTATTTAATTATTTACCTAAAATCCAAAATATTTAGTGTTCCATACTGAATTGGGTAATATAGTGTAGAAAAATTGGAAACGTATGGCAACCGCAAAAAAATTTCCGTAAGCTTCGATATAATCTTGTTATTGCTTTGGTGAGCTAATAAACGATTATCAGCGACATGAATTAGTAGTAATAATAATAGTCTTTGTGTAGGCTTTACGTTTTACACATTACATGAATGTTAGAGTGAGCGAAATTGAGTTATGAAAAATATTCTCTTCCATCTAACCTGTTGAGGTTTACATTTAACTATCAAAGTAATAGAGCTCAATGGAGTTCCGTTGGCCACATAATATAGTTGAGACCCATTATATTTACTTATACTCTATTCCATCTTATTTTACATTAGAGCAAGCCATGATATTTTTTATGTAGTGGTATTCTCATTTTACAATATTGCAAAAAATCAATTTGCCGCTGTCCTTTCAAAAGTAATCGTATTGTGTTGCCTGCCTAAGTAACGCATATAATGGTCAAGACTCACTTTGCCATGCCGAATTAATAATAGTTTGTCAAGAAAATGCCAAAAGTCATCGCAATCAATACAAAGTTGCAAATCTCGATACCGGTATCGAAATACTTTTTTTATGAAAATAGCTAGCAATAAGATACATTTTTGAAATTGCATCGATATCTTACTTTCGATACTTTTGTATGTATCTTATTGAATTTTTAAAGATAACATTAAAGAAAAAATGTTTGAAAACTGGAATGTATTGATTTTAGTGAGCATCGTACGTTTATTTCGCTGCACTGTCACCCGCTGCGTTAAGCTTACTTTGTTCTCTTGTATTGTACATTTATACAGGTTGAATAAATAATATAAGGAAGTGTCACGGTATTCTTTCTTATTTTTATTTTTTATTTACAATCCTTGAATGAAATAATCCACGTTACCTAACCTTCAATTAAAGTAGCATTTATTCTACCTAGATTCTACTTCATCCACGTGTTTTTGTTTATTGCAGTATTTGACGGAATATCTAAAATCTTTTGTAATTTGCAAATCAAGTTTTAAAAATTTGTTTATTGATTTTTAGTTCCTCTATAAAAATACCGACACTTGCTGTCGCCGGCTTAAGATTCTTAAAAGGGCATGGATCTTTTTGTACTAATTTGTAGAAGTTAATTCATGCGTTGGTAGGTACATTAAATAAGTAGGTATTAGTTATTAGCCCTAAATACAAGTTGGTATGGTACAGCACGTAATGTCTGAGTCAAATAAATCATACTTCTAAGGTACCGAATGTTGAAAACATATTCGTTTATAAATTTTAATAATACAAGCAATGTATACCAACTACTATTAAATCAGGTAAATAGTAAATATCTGTTATAGTAGGAAGTACGTAATACCTTTGGTCTGTAATAAAACTGAATATCTAATACAGATTCCGCAAAGAGATTAAAATTACAAGATGTATATTTTTGAGATTTTAACAAAGCTTCTGCAAGGCTGTCATAATAAATACCAGCAATGTACTTATATTGTCATGCAATAATTCAATTTCCCGTTATTTATTTTATTATCTATGTCCATCTTTACAATAGTGTTTAGTTTTTAGGGACACACAATAAATATTTATATATAAAAAATATGAATATTGAAAACTTATGTAATTGTAGAAAAACGTTGTAATTAGGCAAAGTTCATAAAAAAATTCACGTTCTTACAAAATAGAAAAGGAAAAAACTAAAGTTCTTAAAAAAAATAGTGGGTTCACATCCCTTTTAAAACTTCGTTCCAAGTCTGTAAAAATTGGCTACTGTGTAAAAATAAGCGCCATTAAGCAAATTACAGGAAAGCAATATAAAACGGTGATGATTCGCCTTTTTGCGAATTTTAAAAAACGGATTTCAATATAGTACCTATAGTTAAATAATAAGCAGTACAATGTTATACCATTGACTTTAGTGTTAAAGTCAATGGTTATACCTACACATTTTACTTTACCCCATTGGTCAGATTTCATTCAACTGATTGATGATTCAACCAATCACAGGAATATATACTGTGTTGTAATTTACTTTAAAACGTTTTTGGGAGGTTGATGCATAGTTTCTTTACTAATTTAGGTGAGTAAAGAAGTAATTATTTATTATTTTAAGAATATGGGGGCCATCTGTCTTGTTAACGTAACAATGGAAAAGAAAATTTTTTTACCGTGGATGAATTTATCAAACTATTTTTATATTTCTGAAAAGGACTTTTCCTATAATTAAGAACTTATTTTTAAAATATAATACAGCTGTTTCATCTAGCGCAGCTGTCGAAAGATTATTTAGTACTAGTAGCCTGATTCTTAGTAAGAAAAGAGGCAAATTATCAGATACAAATTTAGAGAATTGTATTTTGTTGAAAGGATCCTTAAATATATAAATTTTAAAAAAATGTAGTTTTTTGGTAGGTATCTTCATAGTATCTTCGATACTTTACATTGGGATTTAGTATCTTACTGAGGTATTGTTTCAGAAGTGGTATCTTACATTCAAAAAGATACTTATTTCAGTCTAATATCTTATCTTATCTTAAGATGCTTTTGAAGAAGTATCTTCCCACCACTGACTATAAGCAACTTGGACTGATCAGAATGGTTCAAACATTCATTGTTGGGTGAACGATTCTGACAAAAAAAAACTAATCCATCCAAAATTAAAAGTGAAGATAAAAGGTATACCACTTTACACGCGGAGTGTAATTCAGGGTTTTTGGAAAACTGCGAACATTTACTCGATTTGAAGAACGATGAACGGAATTATCACAAAACTATGAATGAAAGTTTTAACGATTGCCTCTCTACCTTTGTCAATATGACTATTGAAATGTCATGTCACGTGTCTAACCTACCACGTCACATAACCATAAATGAGTAAGTAAGCTCGGCTAGTAACTCAGTCAAACGGCCAAATGACCGCAGAACACTTGGATAGCGTGGGTGTTTTGAAGCGTTGATAAAGAGTAAGTAGATGGTTAGGTTAGGTAGAAAACAGAAATAGAAGTTGTAGTCAGAAAGATAAGGAGAATGCACAAGAAAAATTTAAAGAAAAAAAAAGGTAACTAATATTTCTTTAAAGAAATCCTGTAAAGCTTGAAACAGGTAAGAGCAACAAAAAAGGTCAAGAGATTAACCCATTTCATCCCACGCATTTTTTTAGATAAATTTTTATTTTTTTTTTTAATTTTTGGATTCTTTAGTGAACTAGTAAGCGTTGTACATAAAAATAAAAAAAAATTATTTTACTGGATTGGATAAAAAACAGGTGTACTCAAATGGATACAATGGGATCATACCTGCGTTATAGTGTGGTTGTAGTCAGATGAAAAAAAAAAGTGTATCACACAAAAATTATTTAATTTTGCAGCACTACAAACCAAAAAAATATAAAACAAAAATTTAAAAATAATAAGCATCTGAAACTACCTAACTATGATAATTAATAAAACAGTTACGTTCAACGCATAAGGTTGTTTTCCTAGTTTTCCTGGGAAATGTCCATTACCATCCGTAACCAGACTTTGTGGAACACTTCTGGATCTTCGCATAGCACTACTCTTATCAAGATTTCGCAGATAATGTCTTGAAATCTCTCTGATGAAATTTAGTAGATCTAATTTTTTATCTTTGTTAGTCAATAAATGCAGTCTCCAAGCATTGACTACAGATACATTTAACATATGAGTCCAAAGCGGCCACCACCATTTTTTGCCTTGAATTGTCACTCTATAATTGTTTACCGCTCGATCAAGAAGATCAACACCGCCCATTCCACCATTATAGCCAGCAAACGGCATCGGTTGTGGCACATCAACTTTTTCTTTTTTTTTCTTTGGACCATCGTTTCACTTTTCCCAATGGTTCAAAACTGTCATAATTAGTTGCTATTGTAACAATGTTATTGTCCTTCCATCTGACTAATAACTGTAAACTTTCGACATCGTACTGGTATTCAAAAAAACCACGCGCCTTTTTTTCATTTCTGCTTCTTTTGGTAAAGGGCATCTCGTAGTTGTTTTGTTAGAGAATAACTAGTAAAATAATTGTCGAAGAAAATTATATGATCACTTGGCTGAACCACTGCTTCTAATAATTCCAACACAATTCTAGATCCTAGTGGTAAATCAGATTTGCTTTGATTTTGTTTGGCACCACAGTAAGTGTCAAATTGGTAACAGTACCCGGTGGAGCTGCAACGCATCGAATCTTTGTAGCCGAACCGCACCGGTTTACCATGGATGAATTGTTTGTACGAATGATGACCAAAATACTTAACCATGGCCTCATCAATGGATAGCTTCTCATGGAAGATGTCTCACTGAAGAAAATGTTTATTCAATTGTTTCATCAAAGGACCCACCTTTGTCATTTTATCGGTCTTGTCAATTTCTTCATTGTTGCATAAATGAAAATATTTTTTCAAGTCATGGTATCTATTGCGACTGATACTATTGGCCACAATAGGAGAATTTACGTCTTCATCTAGGCACCAATACAATCTTCCCGTGGCAAAGGGTGATAGCCACTAAACAAAACAAATCCTATAAAGGTTCTGATTTCATTGCCCGATACAACCAAAGTTGTGGTTGTTTTTTTGTAGTGCATATCTGTTAGTTTCTTGAACCAAATATGATATCACCTTGACATCAAAGAACTTTTGAAATAATTCAACAGGACTTAATCCTTTCCATTGTATTCTCACTTCGTTTTCGCGATCTATGTAACCCATTGTCGATTCCATGCTAATGTCAGTTACATGTTTTGTCCATTTGGGTTCTGATTTCCCAAATTTCCGTTTCTTGGCTGAACCATTAGTACTTATTGTTTGAAACCTCGCCAAGGGTATATTGTCGTCAGGATCATATTCATCATTTGTAAAAACTTCGATTTCACCAGGAACATCTCTTTGCAAAACATCAGATTGAATGTTGTCTTCATCGATGTCATCCAAATCTATTTCGTAATCTTGGAGGAATAATGGTTAAGTCTATTTGTCTATCGTCATCCTCTAAGTCTCCTATTGCAGACTCCAAATTTTTATACCGTCGCCCATAAAACGTACTAGTTTTTATTGCACGCGGTTCCATCATCAATCACACTTCGACGGAAATATAATAATTGTAATAATGAACTATACAGTTTGACAACTCAATTATAACTGGTGGCTTAGAGAATACCAAAATACTAATGAGGTGATTAGTATGATTTGTACTTACAATAGGTATAAGGAGTTTACAACAAACGACAGAAATTAAAAACTAATTAAATATAGATAAATGTTAATAAAAATGAAGAATGTTAATTGTTATTCATTAGTTCCAAAATTAGCAAGTAATGTAGACAATTTACAAATGAATTGAAAGTAATATTGGAAGAGAAAAGAACGTCGTTATAATCCCATTGTACTCAAATGGGTACACACAAACTTGACGTCACATATTTTTTTATGTAATATAAAACCAAAAAAACCACCTAATAGAATTACCTGGCAACCTGTTAGACAGATTTGGTCAATTTTCAAAACGGCGTTACAACTGTTTTAAAAAAAATTGCAACACACAGAAGATAACGTCCTGCACAACCAATTTCAAAAAATTATTCTGCACAATAGCATTCTTTTTTATATAAAAAATTTAGAAAATGTAACTCCTTACACGTCGATACAACTATTAAGTAGGGGTATTATATTAATTTTCAATCAATTATTTTTTAATATGACATTTGGCAAAGTGTACTTAAACGGGTACAATGGGCTGAAATGGGTTAAATAACAATTCCCACAATATTCGTAATTTATTGCCCCAATCGATGTAAATTTTGTGGTTATGTATGTAGAACTGATGTAAATTATATTTAGAATTTACATCAGTTCTACATACATAAAGACAAAATTCACATCGATTGGGGCTTGAATCTCGACAGCGCAGCTGGTTAGCGCCGCCGCAGGCTGGTTCAAATCCTACTCGAGGTAAGCTTTTTATTTATGTATTTAATAAAATTAATAATAATTTTTAATTACATATTTACCTTTGAACTTATTCGTTCATAACAAAACTTAAAATAAATCAAAGGTATCAAAATTTAAATAGAGGGCAAGTCGCTATATACCGGATGGTCGTAAAGTAAGGAATAAATTCAATTTTTTTCAAAAATCGCTCGGACCCGTCGATTTTATATTTTTTCGGGGCATATTTTGCGAAAAAAAAAATTTGTACGGGGTGTCAAAAAAGATTTGCTAAAAAAAATTTTTTTTTTCAAATTGCAACCCAATTTTTTTATTGCATTTTTGGATTACCCTTACAATTCTAAACATTTGTCATGTAGCATGTGCTATACCTAAGTCCAAGCGTTTTGGAGCTATTCGCATTCAAAATTTAAAAATTGAAAAAAGATCATGAAGAAAACGAAAAATAAAATAATTTTTATAACGTTTTATTATATCGAAAACAAAGATTCGTAAACTTAAAAATAATTTTATTTCAGCAAATGTTCGAAATGTCCTCCGTTAGTCAACTGACAATAGCCTAATCGATCTACAAATTCCTGCTGCACATTTCGAACCATTTCGGGCGTTATTCGACGTATTTCTTGACGGACACGTTGTTTTAAATCATCTATATTTGCAAGTTTGATTTGGATCATTTCGGAAATTACAAATTTTATTAGTTACATCTAAATTTATCCTTTTCAGGTGATTGAAAGATCTTTCAACAAACCAGAGGGGGGGGGGGTATTAATTTTGTTTCAAAATTTAAGCAATTTTATCTTTTTTTTCTTCTCAGTTATATATAGCTTATGCGAGTGTAGTATGAAACACTTGTTTGTCCGGGCGTTGTCTCGCGTCTGCTGGTGATGTTTCTGACTCCTGCCAGTACAAAAACGACGTTCCGGCAAAGTCTCATTTGCCATTTTCAAGATTTCTCCTTCTCCAACTGATTTGTTCGGCTCAAAGTCCAAAGTACAAAGTCCAAATGGATTACCCTTACACTGATCGCAGACGGATGTTACCTGTGCAGTCAGCCTTTTTTGCCATCTACCACCTTACCATGCTTTTCAAATTTTTTATAGCATTCGTTGCATCGACCCCTTTTATTTTGACCATGTTGAATTAGATGATGAATTTTTCTCTTGGCTTCTACTTCAACTCTTTGATTAGAATTGAGAAGAGATTGTATAACACTCTCCCTAAGCTGCGTTATTGTCAATTTTGTAGAATGTAACGCCTACTACGTGTGTGTTATGAGAGAGCAGTTTACGAGCCAAAGGTACACTTGTATAAAAGTTGTCGATGTACAGTGTTCTACCATGATCAAGAAGATCCTGAACCAATTTTATCACTACGTTCTGAGAAGCCGACACATCAGGGTCTTCTACTTTATCCTTGCAAACATAAACTGACAAGTTCCAGGTGTAGCCCTTATTGGTACATAACTTGTATATTTTTATCCCATATCGATGTCTTTTAGAGGTTATATACTGCTGGAAACTTAACCTCCCTCTCCAAGGTATCATAGTTTCGTCAATACATATTTTTTGCGCTGGTGTGTAGGTGCTTTGGAAACGATTTATAAACATCTGAACAATATTCTCTACTTTATTCAGACGATTGTGTTGTTGGGCCTCATCATTATTTGCGAAGTGCCATAGTCTGAGCAACAATTCAAATCTATTTCGCGACATAGTATTTTTTGAAAGTAGGAATGCATATAACTCGGTTCGACGCCAATAATCAGCCAATTTAGGCACTTTGACTAGACCCATCCATCCTAGTAAGCCGATGTATTTGGTGATTTCCTGACAATCTGTTGGCGACCAGTCGTGCAAACGTGAATTGGGACCAGCGTCACTTTTTTCTAAAACTTTTGTTGCATAAATATTTGTCTCATCAACCATTTTATTTAAAACTTGAGGAGTCAAATACAGAAGAAAGTAGTCTATCGGGTCTGCCAATGCCAAAATCCCACTAGTGTTGGGATCCATTCCACTGGATCCAGTCAACTGAAATATCTTTTGGTTTCCAATGGGATCGGTCCATACAATATTGTAAAACATATTTCCTGGTTGGGGCGACTGATTGGCTATATTGGTATTTGTTTGGGGTGATGGAGAACGGCTGGTGGCCATATGGTTATTGGGTTGGGGCGATAGAGATCGGCTTATAGCTCTACTTGTACTTGGTAAGGGTGATGGAAATCGGCTAATAACCTTATTTCTTTTCGGTTGGAGTTTTGAAGTCGAAGCACTAACTTGTACCACTGAATTATCACTGTCACTATCATATGTTTCTGACTCTCCCTGGTAGTGTGGATCTGCATCGGAATCATCCAAATCTTCGTCACTCATATCCGTGTCAGGGTATTCCGTGCATTTTTGTCCAATTTACTGTCTTTATAGGTTCTTTTATACATTTTGCACTTTATCACTATAGTCTCTAATCACTTTTATCCTTATTTTTTATTCTTTTTACAGATCACTAACACTTCAAAGCCTCTGTCTTTGTAACAACAGTTTATTTATGTACAGTTTTGCATTGACTGCGAAAATAGAGCGTAAGCTATCCTTTTATTTCTTATTCTAGAAAAGATAGATTAGGCTCTGAACCAGTGCAAAAGTGATCGTAAGTCAAAACTAGAAGACATCGCAGCTCGTCAATCTAAAACAAAGAAAAACCACATAATGTACTAGTGTATCATAAATGATACACTCGGCCTAGAGAAGCAAAATTATTACTTTTCGGTAAGTGTATCATTTATGATACACCAAGAAAAAATAATCAATAACCAAAAAATATCAAAAACTATCAAGTATTGAGTAAAACCAAATATGGGGAATGCTTTCAAAATATACCACATTGGTAAAACTTATTTTGGCCTGTGAGGTCAGATTTCGAAATTTTAGCTCGACAGCGAACGTGTTAAGAACTACCGATCTCAAACAATAATTGTAGTAGTCGCCTCGGTCCTCCTCCAAACAATTGTCTTCGATCGATAAAATGTCCTTACTGTTCTAGATACTTAATATACTATTAGTAAGAACACTGTACATAGCCGCCCCCATGGGAAACTTAAAGGTTTTATATTAATTTTGTCAAGTTAAACAAGTAAAAATTAAAGGGTTAAACAGAAGGTAAATATACAATTTATTATAATTAAATAACATATTGAGATTGTATCAACTAAAAAAATTAACGATTCTCTAAATCAGTAAATTAATAAATAATTTATCACTGTGCGAAGAGATTATCTTTAACAGGCAGCACACAAATTTTAGTAACGACACGACGCACGTTATCCTGCTTAAAAGAATAATACCATCGTGTCCAGGATGAAGCGCAGTAATTCGACCCATGTGCCAATGTAATGGTGGCTGATTGTCTTCTTGTATCAATCACTTTCATTGATTTCCATTTAGATATAATTTACATAGTGTTCAAATATTCTGCGGACCAACGATTCCAAAAATGCTGACGCATCACTGCAATTTGTCGCCATTTTGATAATCGATTATTATTTACGTCAGTGATATTGGTTCAGTAAATGCATTTAATGCATGGCCAATTAAGAAATTACATGTTAAGGCTTCAAGGTCATTTGGGTCATTTGATAGAGGCTTGAATTTAATTAATACCGCCTCAATATTCACTAATGTGTACATTTCTTCAAACGTCATATGAGTATTTGCTAACATTTTTTAAGATTTTTAGCTGATTTAATTGTTGCCTCCCAAATTCCTCCGAAATGTAGAGAATGAGGTGGTTTAAAATGCCATTTAATACCTAAACTGGCTGAATACTCATGTAGATTTTTATTTTCTTTATTATAAAAGACAGATTGTAACCTCATAATTCTCTTTGCGGGCCCTTAGAATTAGTTGCATTATCACAATGTATAACTGTAACTCTACCACGTCTTGCTATAAAACGTTTTAAAGCATTTATGAAAGCAGAACTAGTTAGATTTGTTTTTTATTACTGTAAAGGTAGTACTAATTCTTTGCAAAGGTCTTTAATGGAAAGCCTACGTTTGTGCGTTTGTCCAGCTTGGTAGTTTTATTCTCACATGTATATAGCAAAAAGGCATTCAATGCTGCTATATCAATCATATTGTAAAAAATCGCAAATGATCAGCGTCGTGTTTGACGTTTGCAAATATAGTTGCCATTCATCTGGTCTATTTGATCGACACCTCCTTTTGTATAATTATAATATTCTACTATGTTCGGCTTCTTTTTGGAGTGATACTCATTTATTGATGCATCACGATGCATTAGACTAACTAATATAACAGATTTATTTTTTTAGGGACAACAATTGTTAGATTTTCATAGAAGACAGCAATCTATGATAATGCTTATCTCCTTTTATTAGGCTCAAATTGTAATGGAATTTCTCGCTTGTTCTTGCGTAATTTTCCGAGTGTAGTTATTCCAATGTCTAGCAATTACTCAACTAACGGGATACTTGTAAAAAAATTGTCTACTGTCAAATTTCTCGACGAATATTTCAATGGCGCAATCAATGTCTCTACAATCTGCATTCTCAAATTCTTCTACACAGCATCACGCGGGTGCTTTCCCACATAAATCGTCCCATTCACAACATACCCACCCTTACTTTCAGTGACCAAAAGAATTTTATACCATATTTGGCCGGTTTACTTGGCATGTACTGTATACAACTGCCTCTATAAGCAAGCAACTGCTCATCAACTGTAACGTTGCATTCAGAAATCATTACACTTTTACATTGTATTATAAATAGGTCCCAAATATATCTTATGGGAGCTAGCTTGTCAGTTTGAAGGCTAATTTTCCTTTTTCTTTTATCGTCGAGCCTCAAAAATCGTCTTGTATGTTCAAAACGATTAACAGACATAGTAACCCTGTACATAGGATCTGAACATTTATCTAGAAATAGCTCCCTTACTGAAATACCCCAACTTTTTTCAACTCCTGCTTATAGAAGTAAAACAATGCACGCATTAATTTCATCTAGTTTTATATCCTGCCATATCTTTCTTTTCTTATGAAACATAAAACGTAAAATAATTTAAAAATTATTATTAATTTTGTTAAATACGTAAATAAAAAGTTCACCTCGAGTAGGATTTGAACCTACGACCTGTACTTTGCTAGAGTACCGCGCTACCAACTGCGCCACCAAGGTTCAAGCCCCAATCGATGTAAATTTTGTCTTTATATATGTAGAACTGATGTAAACTCTAAATATAATGAGATTACAATCAAATTACTTATATTAATGGAATGTGAGCCTGCAATATCGCAAGGATTCACACATTCCAAAGCAACTTGACTAATATTAAATTATTATAAGTTTTTGTTATGAACGAATAAGTTGGTAGCGCGGTACTCTAGCAAAATACAGGTCGTAGGTTCAAATCCTACTCGAGGTAAACTTTTTATTTATGTATTTAATAAAATTAATAATAATTTTTAATTACATATTTACCTTTGAACTTGGTTGTGGCCTTTATAGCACGGAAATGTCATTGTTGCTAAGCAGCATGATTGCCAGCAAACACATGACATGATATGTCACGTAAGTTGAAAGAATTATTGAAACAACAACCTTACTATACAACCTTTATTAATAAAAATAATAGTAATGAAACTTATTCTTTATAAAAATTGAAAATACAGTTGGATGGATTTGAAATTGTAACTCCAGATGTCATCTTAGTAACAACAAATTAGCCTACTGTCGACTTTATTTCGCTGCATTTGCATTTAAAAACTTGCCGAAAATACTGAATCTTTTTAAAATTTTGTTCAAGTTTCATGGCGCAAAATAAAATAAAACATTGTATGTACGACGGGCATAATTGTAGATTATGGCTCTCAGGAATATAAAACATTCCCTCGAGCCATAATCCTCTGATTATGCCCTTAATACATAAATATCTATTATACGCCTACAAATGCGGGCGTAATGTGGTCTTTATAGCACGGAAATGTCATTGATGCTAAGCAGCATGATTGACAGCAAACACATGACATGATATATAATAGCAATATCACAGTATCTTAGTAACAACAAATTAGGCTACTGTCGACTTTATTTCACTGCATTTGCATTTAAAAACTTGCCGAAAATACTGAATCTTTTTAATATTTTGTTCCAGTTTCATGGTGCAAAATAAAATAAAACATTGTATGTACCACGGGCATAATTGTAGATTATGGCCTTGATACATAAATATCTATTATCGTAATGATGTTTATAAATATGTAATAAAATAGTTCCTAAACGGAATTAAGACTGCCACAAGAATGACAAAAAATACAAAACATTTCATATCAAAGCGGGTCTTTTGGACCCCACGTATGCATCCCAGGGTTAACATAAATATTACTGGAAGTAGCTACTTGACCCGTTTTACGTAATGTGTTGATATTGTGAGCAAACTCACGATCTTGTATGTATTTTAAAATGAAATTATTTGCATAAGTTAACTCGGAAAGAGATAAATGGTCTACATTCTTCAAACGCGGATTTTTCGAATTATGGACAAACGTATACAACATGCAATTACTCGTTGCAATTTAACAAAGACCGGTAATTCTTGAGTTATAGTTACAACAAAACTGTGGACCTTTCGGATATATCAATAGTATTTTTCACTGGTTCGATTTGTAACAACGAATCAATGTGCCTTGCTTCATTTCCATACCACCACAAATTTGAATTTATCAGATTTATTGGGGTAACAGCGCGAGATAATAAGTCTGCTTTATTATCTTTACTATTTACGTGATGCCAACAAGTAATATCTGTTTGGATTTCTACTACTCTATTGGATACGAAAATTTTTCAATTGTTTGGATTTGCCTTCAACCAAGACAGAACTATAGTTGAGTCTGCCCTACAATGAAAGCTCTGAATTTGTATACATAGAGATATTTTTATTTTTTCCATTAATTTGGCTAACAGCACTGCTCCGCATAATTCATGGCGCGGAATAATTAAAGATTTCAAAGGAGCAACACGTGAGTTAGAGGAAATACAATTTTTCAAGTTAATGTGCCATCAGCATGAATAGTGCGCAAGTACACACATCAACCATACGCAACCTGAGAGGCATCACAAAACCATGTAATTCATATACAGTGAATTATTTTTTCAAGTATACATAGGACCTATGTATACTTCTAAAAAGGATAAAGTCAATGCATTGAAAATAGAGTGTAGGTGTAATCACAAATTCTATGATTTTTACCAGTTTTATTAACATTTAACAATTCATAACAAATATTCGAAGTGGCCACTTTGTATATTCCAAACAGTAACCGAGGCGATTTCGAAAACCACGTACAGCATTTGGAAGAAATGTAGGATTTATTAGATTACATCGTTTAAAAAGTTCGTAACAACGTTTGTGGAATGCGCAAGTAAAAGTATATTTAAATTTTCTATGAGTGGAATAATGTTGTTCCTTAATAGTTCCATAAATTTCTCACAGGTGAAAATTTTCTTCAATAAAGAAAGGGCCGACAAGTTGATTTCCAACTATCCCTAACCATACATTAACTTCTGCAGGATACTGGGTTCGTGTTAAAGTTTGTAAATGACGACTAGTGCGGGACCAATATCTAAATAGAAAATGAGGTTAGGAAGAAAATGCATAATGAGGTATAAGATTGGTACCGAAAGTTTTGGAAATTAACTTCTCCGTTTATTGTAAATGTAGCTTCATCACTAAAAACTTAAATCTTATTTAAAATCTCTTCATTTTCGTTAATTAAATTAAATATTGTTTCACAAAATGTTGTTCTTTTTTTCTTATCTTCTTCGAGCAATTGTTGGTGATTTCCAAACTTATAAGATTTGTATTTAAAACATTTTACTGTTTTAAATATCGATATTTTAGATGTATTAAGGTATGCCACTATTTTTGGTACATCTACCACTGGGCTTTCTTCAACATAGCTTAAAATGTTTAACTTTATTTCCTCAGTTGATACATCATTAATTTTAGTTTTTTATGCGAATTTATTATGCAATCTTCAGACTTAAACTTGCTAACAATATTTTGTATGGTTTTAATACAAGGAATTTTGCACAAAATAGATCTCTCACATTCCTTAAACTATATCCAGCTTGATACCATATCACAATTTCAATTTTCTCGGCTTTGCTGTACATTTTCAATAGTATAATTAGTCCAGAAATTCGTAATATTTCGTTGACACTTGACGTTTTAAGAATTGTCTTTTTTGATTTTCATAGTACGCTATTAATGTAAATCACAATTCATTAACTTGTCCTTTTTAAAATTATACATAGAGCCTATGTATACTTAAAAAAAGAATTCACTGTATACAAACTTCTTCATCGTTATTGATTAGATTTCTCTGTATTTTTAACTCCCTTAGTAAATAGAGCTGCGATGCGACTTCACTCCATTTAATCGTAATATCTTTGGGAAGTACAACATTGCAATTTAAATTTAACTCCCAAACTTTCTATAGGATGATTATTGCATTAATAATTACGGGATTTTATAACCCCAGTGAGTCAAGTATTTAAGCGATTGTTGAAAGGACAACCCGTTTTGTCATAACTTTCGTTTCAGAAGTTTTAATAGTGTAACCTAATGTATCATTATTCACGTTCCAAATTAATCCTAATAATTTAGCTTCAGATTCCTTATTTAAAATTACTTGATTATTATTATTTTCATTTATATTTGACAATAATTTGCTATCATTAGATGGCCATTTTCGTAATTCAAACCACCCTTAGCTAATGTGTTGATTAATTGCCTCCGTAATTCGATCGCTTCTATAAAGTTATTTGAACCTGATAAAAAGTCATCGAAATAAAAATGTTTTGAAATTGCATCATTTGCTACAGAAAATTCTGTTTGTTCATCGAACGCTAATTGTTGTAAACTACGAATTACTAAAAATGCAGCGGAAGCTGTGCCATAAGTGACAGTATTGGGAGTGAAAGTTTTGATTGGTTCCGATTGATTGTTTCTCCAAAAGATTCTTTGAAATGATTGATTCTCAAAAGCAATTAATACCATTCTATAGGTACATTTTTGCCAAATCAGCGGAGAATGCTTACTTAAAAATTTGAAAACGTATAAATGGAAATTAAAGTATCTTGAATTGTCGGACCTACCAAAAGTATATAATTTAAACTTATTCCAGTTCTAGTTTTTATGGAATCATCAAAAACCACGCATAATCGTGTAGTAATACTAGATTCTTTTACGTTTTTTTTTTGTTAGTATGCTCATACTTATGGCTAGTAATCACTTACTTACTACTATATATATATATATATATATATATATATATATATATATATATATATATATATATATATATATATATATATATATATATATATATATATATATATATATATATAGGTCAATCCTTGCTTGTTGGTGTTGCGATGTTTGTATAGTTTACAATCATGAGATGTGATTATTTTGGTGTAAAAAAAAGAAAAAAAAGATTTGTATTTATTTGAATATTTAATAATCCGTTAATTGGATTGTGTGTATGTGTGTTGTTTAGTGGAGTATAGTGTGCTTAGTGTGGTTTATCCGATTCGTTGTCCGGTTCCATGCTAGGTCGTATTCGAATAGACGGAGGGATGCGGAGGACATATGGGATGTTATCTATGGATTCTTCTATCTCCTCGGGGAGATCGTTAAGGAGTTTTGTAAGGATCGCGGGAGCATGCTTGAATTTTAATTTAGGTTATCTTCGTGGGAATTAGAGAAAACGGTAGTTGTAGGGAGTGGTAAGTATTTCTTTGGTTGAGATAGTATCTCCGAAAATTCTTTTATATGCAAAGTTTTTCTGAAGTGTTTAGATTCTGTGCGTGATTGGTGGTATGTTGGTGTGCTGTATTGTGAGGTCACTGGGGTACCTGAGGGGTAACCTATGTATGCGTATAAAAATTCGGCGTTCACTGACAGCGATAGAGGAATTGTGATTGGGGTTTATATTAGTGTATATGGATGCTCGGAAATCCATAACAGGGCGGATGTATGTTTTATAGGTGTGTTGAAGTGTTTTAGGGTGGCAACCTCTGATTCTACCCCGGAGGGCGCCCAGTAGGTTTACGCGGATTCTAATCCTATCGAATGTTCTTTTTACATCGGGGAGCCAATTGAGGGTTCTAGTAAACAGGATTCCATGGTAGGTGACTTCGTCTTAAAGTGTGAATCTTTTTTGGTTTAGGGTGAAGGAAACATTTCTGGACGCAAGTTTTGGGAACTTAGTTTTGGTGTAATTAAGATGTCGGAAGAGGATTGTTTGGGTTTTGGAGGGATTAACGGAGACTCTCCGCCGGTTCGCCTAGTTGGAGAAGTTCCGAAGGGATTTGGATGAGGCGGCAGGCCGTTTCGCTGTTCCGATTAACCGTCCAGAATGCGGTGTCATCCGCAAACTGCGCAACTACTCTTGGTTGTGTGACTTCGGGAATGTCGGATGCGGTGATAATGTAGAGGATCGGGGCCTGGTGTAGGTTTGAAAGGATCTGAGAAGGTTTTCCCTACTTTGACCCGAACTGACTGATTGGTCAGGTACGAGAGTAGGAGTTTGGAGAAGAGGCCGGAATGTTGAGGTTACGGATCTTGTGCAGGAGAGAATAGTGAACTATGGATTCGGAAACTATGACGTGATCTACTATTGGGGCACATACATGTTCGAAGTATATTGGTTGTGTGTTGACGATTCGAAAGAGCGGCAACTACAACAGAGCGTATGATAACCTGTTACCATTAGCATTAGTTGCGGTGTGACAAAATTGAATGTGGCGGGCATTGAAATCACTCAGGATAACTGCATTAGGGAGGCTAGAGGCGAAGATTAAAAGGTCATCGGATAGGGTGTTGTGTCCTGGCGGGTTGTAGTATGAAATAAATACTATAGGAGTGGGAAAGTGTACCATCGCAGCAACGCATTCGAGATGCTGTAGGTGCGTAGGAAGTTGAAAAGGAGGGGATGAGAAACAATTTTTAATAAATAGGGCGGTTCCGTGGTGGCTATTGTTTAGGAATGTATGATACGTGTTGAACTGAAGTGTGCACCTGTTTGTGAGTTTTGTTTCTGTGATGGAAAGGATGTGTATATTGTGTGTGTAAAAAGTGTTTAAGTAAGGGACGTTTCCGACGAACGTCCCTGGCATTAACGGTCCCTGCTATGATGTCCAGTAGGAGGCAGTTAAAGATTGGGTTAGCGAATTACGGCGACCTCCATCCGCGTACGTAAATGTTGATCCTCAGTTGGAAGAAGTTTCGGGATAAGGAATTTAGGGTGCGGACAGCCCTATCTCGCCGCTCGAGGGACATCTGGAAGAGGGAGTGGATGAGGATTTGCAGGAAGTCTTTGATGGATAGGGATTTGGAGTCGGGAGAAGGTTTAAAGTGGGCTGTGTCTTCCAAGTCGGACTCTTCGGAAGACAGGATAGGTTTGAGGGATGCCATCTTCGACGGAGAGCTGGAAGGTTCCCGCCTCTTCCGGCACTTAAAGGAATACGAAGGGTGAGCTTCTCCACAGTTGTTACACCTTAGGTTAGCCGATGATTTGCAGGAGGAGGATCTGTGACATTTGCCACAGTTGGGACAATGGATTGCGCGGGTTGGACACTCCTTAGCGGTGTGCCCCACCTACGTGAAGGTGGAACAATACTTGGGAAGAGGTTGAGGGATGAGAGAGGGTTCGCAACTGTAGTGTCGCCCGAGTATGACGACACCGCGTACGAGGAGGTAATCAAGGGTGATGATCCGGATAAGTGGTATAGGGGTGTTCGTGGCCTTAGCGGTGACGCGAACGTCCTTGCTCACGTGTGGAAGATCCATCGCACCGAGGATCTCGAGTTCTGGGATGTACTTATCTACGTGATGAATCACGCAGGAAATGGAGGGCGCTCTAGGAGTGTAGTTGAAGGGAAGGGGACCGGAGAATTGGGTATAGGTGGCTGTATGATCGCTGAAGTGGTGTCACAGCCTAAGCTGTGTGCCAACCGGCAAGGTAGAGGAGGTCTCTAGGAGACACGTGTGGTTGTGGTTAAACGTTAAGTTCAACCAGGGACGGCTAAGGGATTTAATGGAATTGTAAGAGGATTTCCGGATGGTTATGGATTTCGGCGATTGAGATCGGGTGGTATTATGATTGGGAGAAGCGGGTGTAGAAATCACGGCAGGTACAGATGGCTGAGCGGGTGTGGGTAAGAGAGCGGTGTGCTTATGCGGGTTTGTGTGTGTGCGGGTTTGTATGGTTTTGTGGAGGCGGTGAAACGTGTGGAAATGTATGAATATGTGGATGAGGTGAAAATGGATGAGGAGTTTTAATGGGATAGTGCATGTGAGGATAATGGTGGCGTAGCGAGGGTGTGTGCTGTGTGTTGTGTGTGCTGTGTGTGTAGGTGTAGGTGGACGGACGGCGTCGGGGGTGCTTAACCATCGCTGTTGTTTTTAGTCAGGTTTGAAAATATAAAAAGAAAAGTAATTGTTTCAAGCAAAGGCCGGGTCTCCGCCGAGGTGCGGTCTCACACCCCGAGGAATAAAGACTTGGAAATAAGAGTCCCAAATAGAAAAAGGAGGAAAACAAGAGTTAAAATAAAACAATAAATAAAATTAATTAAAAGAAATTTTTTATTCAGCGGTACCTATTGTCGATCCGGCGGCTCCTGCTTGCTGCTAGGCTGTGGCCTCTCTACTAATGACCGCTTTTTCATATTACCTGTATGCAATCAGTGACAGATCTAACTCCGAAGCGGCGAAGGTCACGACGGCGGAACAATGAGCGAAACCACGCTAAGTTCTTTTTTTGGAATTAAGGGATTTGTAATGAAAATCACAAAAGCTCTTACGCGAGAAGAGGCTTACGTTCGATACCGAGGTTCGTAGTGCTCTGATTCTTTTAGGACTGCATGATGCGCTAAATAAAAGCTCGCTTCTTCAGTGTTGTTGAGATCGATAGGTGCAACTTCAGACATATGACCCAAAATTTAATATTCAATATAAATAGTGGGCTTTTTTATTAATTTTCTTTCTGAAGAATAGAAAGGTTTCAAACTTTGATCATGTGAATTACCCAAGATAGGTGTTACGATTTTGAATTGTAATTTAACAATAAATCGACCTGAATTATTACGTGTATGGGTGTCAAGAAAGAACTTTTCACATGACAGGTGATCTGATTTAAATATGCCATCGATTTCACAAAAACGTCTGAGATGGTTATCAATTGATTTTACCGATAAATGTCAAAGATTATTTTCACATTGAACTTGGTTGTGCGAAATAGTTGCGCTAATAACCCAACCTAATTTGGTTTCACATAAATAAGGTGCATTATCATTTATTTTAAATGAACTTGGAAGCACAATGCCCCAAAATACTTGCGCCCCAATTAATAAATGTATTTGAGACCTCTTGTTAAACAATGGATCAGCTAATTGTACATTTTGAGGAATATTCACTAAATTAATATCAAACGTCACTAAAGGCAGATTTACAGTTATCGTATTTAAAACTGAACAAGAACAAATTGTAGCAAAATTACTAATATATAATTTTAAGTGAACGTCAACGATGTTATTTACCTGCGATAATGATGTAGTAATGCCTGTGATTGACATGGAAATATTTTTACCTACGACCACTGTAGAATATAGACGAAAACACACGACACACAGCCTCAGTAAATTCGCCATTATGCACGGTAAACAAATCGCACAGTTTTCGTAAACAAAACGCACAGTTTGACTATATTAACAAATGAAAATATTACAATGTCATATGAATCGACAAATCGAGATACTTCTAATATACGTGATAATTGTACAGTAACCATAAATAATTATTATAATGTTTCTAATGCTAATTAAACCAACGTAGTAGTAAATAGAACGAATTATATCGTGTATGATCATCAAAGTTGTGAGACATAATTTTGTAAAATTGTTTGAAATAAAGTTGATCAAAAATCTAAAGATGCAATAATATACAGAGCATCCCATTTAAAGAAATGAAAATTACTAGTTTTTAGATCTCTATGTATACATGAAACAAACAACAAAAACAACGACTAAAATAAAAAATCGACGTGTTTAAGCATCATCTACAATACCTGATAAAAATGAATACCTGATAAAAATGAAAATATTAAAAGTAGTCCAGACTTTTTGGCACAGTGTTTATGGTCGTAGGTAAAGTATAGTACGTAATACGTGTTGTAGAGCAATTACGCACTCATGGAATTATGCACTCGCCGCTATGCGGCTGCGTGCATAATTTTTCCATTCGTGCGTAATATGCCTTTTACAACACTTATTACGTAATATACTATTGTAGTCGACTAGCATTAGAATGCCTTGGTTATTAATGTCAAAATCGTAAATAATTTGTCATCTTATTGCATGTGTGCTGTAATGTTGTGCCATAAAATGCAAACAAAAAAAAATTGAAGAAATTGTGTATTTATATCAATACTAGTTAGAATATCATCTGTAATTAATTTAATATTAAAGAAATTATTATTTACTCATGTTAATATTAATGATGTAATTTCCGGTAATTTAAATTTCCCCAGATGTTTCAAGAAGGCATAAGCTTGAACTGATTGAAGATGTTGATATAGAATTTCTCGGTTACCTATTTGTTGTGCGCTACTGGATCCTAAGGTTTCTTCTTGTTTTCGATGGAGTCTGGCACATATCCTTCAGCAACAGTATCGTTTTTCCAATCCCCACGCCGTTTTAAAGTTCTAATGTCAGCTCCACTGTCAGCCAAGATTGTGGTAGAAGTTCTACGAAATGAATGTCCTGTGTATTGATCGGCATTGGGAATGTTTAAATACTTGGCAATCTGTCGAGGAATCTGACCAAACGTGTTAATGCCAATAGGATTACAAATATATTTACACCCATTGTAGAATAAAAAAACTTTTCAATCTTCACATGCTTCGGTCCTAAACTTATGTCCTAATGAGGTCAATATAATTTACTCTACTGTCGTCGTTTAATATTGTAAAAACGCTGGGTCTATGTGTTTTGGTATCTCTAATATAAACCACAAAGACAGAACCTTCTTCTTTAATATCCCCAGTACACAGCTTGTACAATTCTATACGTCTGCAACGGTCAAAGACACCATATATTGCAACTACCTAAAATGGAATCATATTTATTAAGGATAATCTTAGAAGTAAAAATTTACCATCATAAGTATTTGTCATTGGGTGCTTCAAAAAAAAGAAAAAAGTAAGTGCCCTTTTGAAAACACTAATGACTTACCTGGTATGTACCTAACAGAACAGTTTTTCAAGAATGTCAAAAAAGTTTTGAAAACTTGCTGATACGTTTTAATTTGCAGTACATACACCATAATGAAGACGATTTGTAGTTTTTCGACTAATAAAATAAATACAAAGGACGATATAATGAACTTACCTAGTCAAGGAAATACGCAAAACCTTCTCAGTAACAATTTCCGTATTATTCTTATGCATCCACTCAATAAATCTGTCGAACTCTTTCTTATAAATGATTTCGGCCTTTTTAGGTATAAGACTCAACAAAGCTTCTGCTGCTTTTTAAAGGATTTCTTCATCCACGTCTGAACCCATTTTTGCAAAATGACATAATGCAAAACTATGGCAACTATAATAAGACCGTTCATGACTCCTGTGAAATTTTTTTTTTTTGTAACGATCTGAAATTTATATTTCATTTCAATTGTGTCTCAAAGTGGCTAGTTCGACGACTAAGTAGCTTATGAAATTCGTTTATAATGCGGGATTATGGCAGGAGTTTCCATTATTGCTTGAGCGGAAAGCTCCTACCATAATACAATGCATTATAAACTAATTTCATAATATTCTATTATGCTTTCATCCGAGATTTTTACAAGCAGCTAATGTTATAAAAGCTCTGATTGCATAGAATTTATTATCGCTACCACGCACCTTTAATAATGCAGCACATAATAAAACCTCTGTAGTTTTATTAATTTGAGAGTAATTGCTAATACTACTAGTAGGAGTATCTTCTAAAACTTTATCGTTAGGATTTAATAGCACAATGCAGTGACGTATGGTGTTTCTGTTTACATTCCTTGCATAAAAGAACTGATTTGAAATTTTCATGTACATGATTATCTCTCAAACAATTGGTACAAAGTTTGTGCCTTTGTACTTCATTTAGACATACATCAATAGACAGTTTTATTAATTCTGGACACAGATTTGCATAATGTCCCTGTTTGCATATATTACAAGATACCTTAAGGGTCTTAGTGATTACATGCAATGTTGATTTGTTCAATTTTTGAACAGATTTAACCTTGTTAATAGACTTGTTGTGATCATGTGAGTTAGATAAAAATTGATTAACTTTCCCTTGTTGTAAAGTTTCCAATAATTGACATTTTTTGATAAGAACATCAAAATCAGTCAATTCTTTAATGCAGACACATACCCAGTTATTTTTTCGGATTCACTATCGCGTATAGTGGTAAAATATAATTTTCTTGTTACATTTTCTATCAATAATAAATCCTAATACTCAATAGGTTGATTTAAGTTTTTTAATAAGTAAATCAATTGCTATTTAATAATTAGATTCTGACATTCCCAAATCTGTATTAAAGAGGATGGTTCGCATTTTAAGCAAGATTTGAGATAATGTAATTTTTTAATATTACTGAGTTTGTTATTAAATCGGTTTAAACATAACCGTGGTAACTGAATAGCCTTTAATTGTGAATTGTCCTCGAAGGAAGTTGAATTACTAATATCATTTATTATAAGTTTTGTTATGAACGAATAAGTTCAAAAGTAAAATTGTAATTAAAAATTATTATTAATTTTATTAAATACATACAGCAGCGAAAATCAGGGGGTTTATTAGGAGCAGTTATTGGTTTTATCAAATATTTCTAAAATAGCTGCATTTTTCAAAGATATGAAAATACCTAGATATAGACCTTAAACATATCGATTCATTATGTTCTATACAATTTTGTGCAGCCCACTCAAATTTTAAGCAGAAAATATGTGATTTAGGACTTAGTTGAAGGGTATTTTTAGTTGACCGTTATATGACCTGTCGGAAATCATGAAACGTTTGTCAACCAGATGTGCTTAATCCTTGGTTCGCAGAAGTAAGTATGCCCTTAATGGGAAAGGGATTTTGTATGTAAAATATGGGTAGAAACGCGGCAACTCCGTGGCAGACTTTGTACAAAGCAGATGGTGACATTCATTAAATAAACGTTCTTTTAAACAGTTAAAATTATTTCAATGCATACGTAACCATATTGGACGACTTTTTAACTGAAGAAGTTCGCCGTTACAAATTCAAAAACCAATCGTGGAATTATCGGCAACACGCTATAACATTGGTCCTTCGAGCCGGATAAACAATTAATTAAAACGTAAAAGCGCTAGTGAATCAGTGGTCAACACGCGTTATAAAGTTTATGGAATTCGAGGCAACCTACACGTATCTACACGCAAAAGGCAAGGCGTCCACTGAGTCAAGGAGCATCAGAAAATCAACAACGACAACAGATAAGTAAACAGTAAACATAGTTCGTCTTCGAATTATAAATATAGTTTAAAATTACAGCTTATGTGGTTTATTTCAATAAGTATACGTTATTGTATTATTGTGCGCTCAGTCAAGGCTGGAAATATTAAATTAAAAAAATTTTAATAAGTGGTTAGATTTTTGTAACTATTACAAGGCAATGATACACGACAATCTATAGCTCTAACATTCAAAAACTACATTACTTAGAAGGTGATGCAATTACGGTCATAAAGGCGTTAGAATCGACAGACGAAAATTACTTGGTTGCATGGGATACCTTAAACGAAAGATTTAACAGTAAAAGGATAATTATTCAAAATCCCGTAAAAACTTTGATGGAATTTTCTTGTTTAAATAGGGAATCTGCACCCGAATTACGCAAATTTATAGATAGTGTAACAACTCATTCACGTGCATTAAAGTCATTAAGGGAACCCGTACATAACTGAGATGTGTTATTAATTTATAGTATGACGTCAAAATTGTATAAGAGCACGCATAGGGAATAGGAAAAGTCGGTTACGTGAACCGAAATCCCCAAATTCGTAAAATTCATGGAATTTTTGGGACAGCGTTTTCAAATATTACACAACACGACAGTCAATGTTAAGTTTAATAAACCTTCATGTTCTGCAGCGTACGCGTCAAACAAACCGAAACATTATGTAGATAAAAGGGGAATTGCATTAGCAGTAGTCCAAAGTTCGAAACCGTGTGTGATTTGTCAAGAGATGCACAAATTATTCATATGCGATGTGTTTAAAAATATGTATATCAACAAAACATAATACGACATTACATTTAGATTCGAAATTAACAAGTAATACCCAACAAGAAAACAACAATATAGAAGTAAGCGGGGCTGCTGTAAACGCACAAGCGTTTTAAACAAAATACGAAACGACATCCGCTTACAGGAAGATACATTATAAGGTTACCTTTTAATGCTAAAATTCAAAATCTAGGCGAGTCACGAAACTCCGCAGAAAAATATTTTTATTCGTTAGAAAACGTTAATGGAATGAGCGAAGTTATGTAATTGGGGTGTCAGGGTATTTTGAACACCCTGTATACGTAGTGGGTAATTTTGTTTGTAGTTTTATTCGCTTAGTTAGATTCCGTATATACATTTTTTTTTTGTCAAGTTTAGTTTTATAGATGAATTTGTGTTTAACGTGTGCAGCGACCTTTAGGAAAGGTGTGTGTGTGGTGAGCTTTAGATTCTTTGTTTGTGAATAATTTTTTTTGTAATTTAGGTTTTTTCCTTATTATTTCCCGTTTATAGAAGTTTGATTAACGCTTATTTGTAAATAGTTGTATTAAGTGTAAATAAGGTTCATTTCGTTTGATTTCCGTAAAATATAATAGAAAATTAAGTAATTTAAATAAATAGTGTGGATTTATCTGTGTATAATGTCATGTTAGCGCCATAAAGTCGCTTAAGTATAGTTGTTCAGTGTAATAGTGAATATGTTGGTTTTGAATGATAGAGGAAGCATGTGGGACTGATTGCTTGCACTTGAAAAATAATATAGGGATATTTTGCACGTTAAGACTGCTGACGTTTAGTTTTTGAAAATTTACCGAGTCCTTACGGACGAAAACGAATTTGTGTGGTTGGGGTACTAAATCTTCCCCTTCCGTTTTTTTTAATTGGTGGAATTAACTTAGATAAGATTTTTTATGAGTAGTGGGATTCAAAATTTCAAGATGGATTTTTGGTAATAATTTGTGTAATTCTAAAGCTGATCGTGCTCTCGAGTAGTAGTACGGTGCTGTTTATTGTTACGCTTTAAGGGGTGGTTTAGAACGTTAAAATTTTGGACCTTGTGGTGTTTAACGAACGTACTTTTGTGTAGTAAGGGTAGTTTAGCTACTCCTGAAGAAGACCTGTAAAGGGGATTTTATTAAAATTGTTCATCACCAGAGGATTATACCTAGTGCCGATTTCGGTTTTACGTAAAGTTACCTAGAGGACATCGTCGTGTTGTATAGTGCTTCGGTGAAATCTTTGGTTTATATCGCTTCTGCGGATTTTAAAATTATCGTTCTTGCAGTGCCTCTTAATTACCGTGCAAAGCGTGTTTGAAGATAAAGAAACTTGCGCAATATATTAAAATTAACGTTATTTAAAACCAGTTATTAACATTTTGGATTATTAGTGGAAATAAAGAAAATTATTTAAAAGCTAATAGTTATTCAAGCAAAGTTGAACGCTCGAATTATAATCATTTTAAAAAGAAGTTATTAATTTAAAAGATTTTTTTTAACTAAGATAGTAACATATTTCGAGATTCATTATTCAAGGAATTGGTTGTGTATAAAAGAATAAACGTCAACATTTTCACTCCTCATCTTGTCGGACCTGGGGGAAACCCACATCCGAATAGCAGTAATTGAACACCTAGTTCATCCCCATCGTTGTAACACAGAAGTGGGGGTCAAGTTAACCATTAAGGTAGTATAATATAGTTTTTTTTTGATTGAGTATTTTCAATAATTCTGGAACAATTTAATAGAACTTGTGGATATATTTTTTTGTGTGTATGTACCTTAAATTATTTTCTTGTATACGAAAGTATGAAAGCGGAGTTGTTTTGCCTATTGAATTAAGTTTTTTTTTGCTTTAGATTTAATTATTTTAAGTAATTATATTATTAACACTTCGCCTTCATACTCTTCATTTTTTTTGTATTAAAGGGCAATTGACCCTGAGGTAGTGTGGTCATATTTTCCACGAAATAGTTAAGATAAGTGATTTAGACCGGCGGTATATCGATCGCTGGCCAGTCTTTCGTCGCCGATTACGTATTTGTTGTTTTCTTATGCGCCTTATCGTATGTTGATATTTATATCAACTTTTTATTTATATATATATATATATAGTTTTAATCTTATTATAGCTTTGTTAGTTTTCATAAATGTGTTTAATTCTGTAAACACCCTTCTTTTGTGTTACATTACCGTTTTTTTTGCGAACGTAAGATTTATTGAGTAATTGCAAGTTACCGTAATTTAGTTTTTAACGTAACGAAGTTAGTTTTTTTGTTTTATTGAGTAATAGCGTTCTTAATATTTAGTATTTTATTTGATTTTTTTTATAGTTGAGTATTAATTCAGTTTAGAGTTCATCCTATAGATTATTTAGTTTGTTTTGATTATTATTTAATGCCTTATTATTACACTGAGGTGTATTAACGTTATTGAGTGTTTATCACGCTTTTATTTGACAAGCGTGTAGTGTTTTTTGAAGCCCTATTTCAGGCGGTTTGCTGTGTTGCTGTCCAGCCCACCTGGAATCGATTGCGGATAGGTAAGCGTATGTTTTTTGTATGTTTAGACACGCTATGTACTCGTAATTTTGGCACGACGACCCTTATTTTGACTACTAAACATTCTGGCGCCCAAACCGAACTGATTTTGTCTCCATCCCCTATTGTGACTTACGTAAGATTTACTATTCTGGTTGTGCAAAATTTTTCAACATCTGACCTACCCCCATACGCTGGCTAGTCGGGACAAAAAGGCCAATTTTATCTGTAATCCCGTTCTACCACCCGTTTATACCGTTACAGGGGCACACGGTAGAAATTAAAAGTAACGAAGTCAAATCAAATCATTGTTTTTTATTTCACCATCCTGTCATCTAGGAATCTAATACCATTACAAGATTGCTGATAGTTTACAATACTTCGGCTAAAACCAGCACAGGTATATTACTAAACGACTGTTTAAAGGTAGATGCCGTGGTTCAAAATACAAGTTGGGATATTATTACCCGTTCTATGACTCATCAAATTGTCCTGCTAGCGGATATAGAGAAAGTGTACAAACAAATTCAGTTAGATCAAGCAGATCAACAGTACCAATTAATTTTCTGGCGTGAAAATGAATGCGATACATTAAAAACTTACGCGATTCCAGTAGTTGTTATTTGGGCATCTGCACCAAACGCGGCAACCAGAGTTTTGCAAAAATTGGCAGACGACGAATCACTAAATTTTCCATTGGCTAGTGCAAAATTCAAGGCAGATTGTTATCTTGACGACGTTACGACAGCAGCAAATACCATTACAAGTGCAGGAGGGTTTTATTTACGCAAGTGAAGATCAAATCCCCAAGAAATTGTGAAGGCTATGCCTGATTATTCGGCGAACACGAAATTATTATGCGATAATTCTGAAACAAAGGCGTTAGAGATTCAGTGGGATAATGAAACAGACGAAATCACATACAATATTCGGGAAGAATTTGAAGTTAAAGTCACAAAAAGAAACATTTGGCAATTTAATATTAATTGGGACGAAACGCAACCACCAGAGTTATATACGTCATGGGTAAAAATTAAATCACAACTACCAGAATTAAACAAATTAACATTACACGTAAGGTTATAATTAAAAATACGGTCAACACGGAAATACATGGATTCTGTGATGCAAGCAGAAAGGGCTTATGGAACATGTATTTATGTAAGAACAACTGACAGTCAGGGTAACATCAAAACTCATTTATTGTGTTCAAAACGTAGCTCCACTAAAGACCATTTCGATTCCTAAATTAGAGTTATGTGCAGCATTCTTACTCGCGAATTTAATCAGAACGGTCTCGCAAGCATTTTATCAAAGGGTTGACAATATTTATTTACGGTCAGATTCATCTATTACACTACAACGGATAAAAACGCCATAGCATTTATTAAAAGCATTTGTCTCCAATAGGGTAGCGGAAATTCGAGAAATCACGAAAACAATGCATGGGAGGCATACACCATCATTAGGCAACCGTGCCGATGTATTGTCACGCGGTCAATTACCAGAATATTTGCTCAACAATGAACAATGGAGGAAAGGTCCAGAATGACTAGGTAAGGACCCTCCATACTGGTCCACAGGTATAATGGTAGTGGTGCCTATGATAGAATCAAAACCAACGATTGTATTACAAATGGCAATAAAGAAAAACGTCTATTCAAAAGCTCACTCGAGTTATGGCTTTTGTATTAATATACAAAAATAATTTATCTAAGAGGAAGCCCATACTTGTGGGACAGCTAACCATCACCGAGTTGAATAACGCTTTGAAAGAAATCATAAAATTAACGCAACAAGAGTGTTTTTCAAACAACATGCGCAATTTGTCCGAGTTTAACGTTGTAGATAAAATAAGTAATTTTAAATCATTGAATCCATTTATCGATAATAATGGAATAATTCGAGCGGGAGGACGATTAAAAAATTCAAGCACACCAGGATTTAAGGAATATCCCAGTTTTACCAAAACATCACATAACGAATTTAATAATAGAGGAGCAGCGTAAGTTAAGTTTAGACTGTAGGTTATTAGGGACGTTAAATACGGTACGGGAAAAATATTGGCGATTAATGGGAAAAGCGTGACTAATTCGGTACTTAAAAAATGCAAAAAATGTTTTAGGGCAAACCCTGTACAAAAGGCTCCATACATTATGGGTTATCTCCCTCGCAATCGAGTAATTTTATGTCGATCACTTTTAAGTCAGGCCTAGATCCTTGTGATCCGTTTTCTGTCAAAGAAACACAGCACCAAAATCGTAAAACAATAAAAATGTATGCGTGTATCTTTGTCTGTTTTGCCACTAAGGTAATTATGTAGAAAGCATTAGCGATCTAACTACGGAAGCCTTTGTTGGTGGTTGACGTAGGTTTTCTGCTAGAAGAGGATATTCTGAAAATTTGTATTCAGATAATGCGTCACACTTTGTTGGTGCAAAAAACGAATTCAACAAGTTAATTAAATCAATAACGCACAATGATAAAGTAACAGAATTTCTAACTAACAATAACGTAAGTGGCACTTTATACCACCCAGATCGCCTGTGGGAGGCTGCAGTAAAATCATTTAAACGTTTTACACGGATACTGGGTGGTAATTTGTTTACATACGAAGAATTTTAAACTTATGCAATTGAAATCGAATCCATTTTAAATTCGAGACCCTTTACTCATTTATCCGATGATCCAACCGATTTATAAGCTCTCGCCCCCGTACACTTATTGATAGTTTACTAGTTTACCATATCCAAATTTATTAGATGTGCAACGCAATCGTTTATCAAGTTGGCAACACATACAATACATTAAGCAGAATTTTTGGAAAAGATGGCGACAGGAGTGCCTCCACCAATTAACGACGCGGACGAACAGTGGAATTATTTCCTGGACAAGATGGAAAAGTTCGCGTAGTGACAGTGAAAACAGTGAAAGGCGTGTACAAAAAAAGTGTAACAAAGGTGATACCTTTACCCATAGAGTTAAATTAATCAATACTAATGCGTATGAGAAAAGAACAATTTGTCTATTATATGGACTTTAGAAATAAGTTAATAATTTCGGTTTGTTTATTTATATACTATTTGTTGAATGCATCAAGGCGGGCGGTATGTTCAGCCCACTCAAATTTTAAGCAGAAAATATGTCATTTAGGACTTAGTTTGACTTAGTTGACCGTTGTATGACCTGTCGGTAATCACCAAACGTTTTAAACGTCTTAACATGACAGATCGATGTGGAATAAATAAATTTTATGCATTTTCCATGAAAATACGAATTTTGGGCAAAAAAATTTGTGCATAAATCACGAGTTCGGCATCTCTTGATCAAAATCCATGTCGCCATGGTAAACGCATTTTCACTTATTGGGGAAGGATGCAATACACTGAATCGTTCTTCACAACATGATTGCTGCATATAAAACGATTTTAGCATCTCTTGGTTAAAGTACATGTGGTCAACAAAAATACTTCAAATTACCTATCGGGCAACGATGCAGTACTTTGTGACTTTTACCAAGGAAATCCGTGAATAAAAAACTATTTTTAACATCTCTTGGTCAAAATCCATCTGGTCACAAAAAAAATGCATAAAATTTACTTGTTGACGATTTGCAATATTTAATAAACCATGTTTGTAATGCTAAATACTAATTAATTTCGGTTTTGCAAATGCAAGTTTGGATAACGCATAAAGTTGTGCGAAAACTCGGGAATATTCTTTAACAAGTCTAATTTTAATGCTGTTCACTAACATCTTAAACAATTACAGCCTGCGTTTTGTTTCTATCTCAACACAACCCCACTCTGAAACCCCTATTCACTGACTTCCAATTTCCCCAATACAACCTCCACTCTAACTTTTGGTTCACAGGAGTAGTATGCGCCTACCTCAAAGACAACGTTACTTGTAAGAAGATTCATTCTTTGGTGAATTAACAATTCCACGTGATTTGGTTCGATGATTCTAATCTCACAATGACAGTAACATTCAAGACTTCTTGGATTACCTTCTGGTCATAATACAGAAACACCTGTTATTTCATAATTTACATCGTTCCCTACTTGTTTGTCACACTTCGGTTCTTTCCTCACTAGGTCTATCTGACCATGGAGTAATAGAAATCACTTCTACTGTCCCTAATCCCTCTGTTGTTTCTAACACAGATCTTCAGATGTTTTAAGTCAGCTAAATGAAGTGATTTACGAGATCTCTTTGCAACCTTTCTATTGGATAAATATTGTTTTAAGTCGTCCTCGTCTTTGGTCTTTCAGTATCCGATGTCGTCCTCATGGGCAAGTAGTTACACATCCCCAAAAAATAAAATGGTATAGGTCATTCTCGTTCCCAATCCTAGCTCAATAGGTCTTGTGCTAATACGATATCTCTGAAAAATAAATCTAATACCAAACAGATATCTAGTAAAACGGTCGAGAGTTATGCAGACTACATTGATGTCACTCAAGTTGGGAACAATACATTAGAACAGTCCAGAGAAAGAGTAGCTTCAGATATGTCAAAGGTATTTTTGGCATGTGTTTACTTGCCAAACTCCCATCGTTTGGGTTAATTGATACGCTTATCATTTGGGTTTCCTGTATCTTTGATAAAACAGAAATACGTGTCATAGTGGGTAGTTTCTTTCCAAAAAGGACTTGGTATAAACGCGTGCCGCAGGGATCAGTTAGAGCTCCTACATTTTTTCGAAATGCGCAAAATGACTTTATTTCTTCAATGACCATCGCGATTCTTTGCCTTGCTGACGACTTTTCATTTCTGTTCATCTCAGTCTACTAATAATACCAATTTACCTTTTATCTCAAATTAAGCCATTTCAATCAACAAAGACATTCAACGTATCCTTGATTGAGGAAGTAACAATCTAATTAATTTTAATGCTAACACAACTCAGTGTTATCTTGTATCTGCCAAAAAGGATCGATCATTTGCTATTGTTAGTATGAATGGCTCAGATTTCAAGTTTTCGGGCTCTATTAGTATGTTGGCAATGACTGCATCTTCAAATCTATCACAGGTTGACCATCTTCTATCGCCTACTAAAGAAGCTGCTTGCAAAACACGTCTTTTGAACACGTATAAACAGTAATTTACCTCCCGATAACTCTTTCTGCCATGTAAGGCCCAAAACCGACCTCATCTAGAATATAATTCTCACCTCTGGCTTAATGTTCCCCAATACGCACTCGACATTATTGATTGTATCCAAGGAAGAGCGATTTGGTTTATAAACGACACATCCTTAACTTCTGACATACAGTCCCTTGGGCATAGTAGAATCTTTCAATTCTTTCTTTGTATTATCGATGTTACAATGGTTATTGTGCTGATGAATTAAACTCTTTGATACTGTCTCGGGCACCTTTGCTACGATGTTTGCTCATTCATATCATGAATGTGCAGTACACATCTCCACTTGTCCTACAAAGTGGAAGCAATTCCTCTACACGGCTTCTTATCCTTGAAATGATCTTTCTAGTTCCTGTTTTCTTCTCACTCATGACAAAAAATTTAAAGCAGACGTTCGTAGGCATCTCTTAGCAATTCCTCCTATTCATCCTGCTGAATGTTTCTGAGTGCCTTGGAACGTTAGGCTAAACTTAGCCTACGCATAACCACAATTATTTAATAAAAATAGGTTTTTTCTATCATGCACTGGAATGCAATGGAATTAATAATGCAAAACAAATCTTTTAAACTGGCACTAATCTGCCACATTATAAATTAGCTAATATGTACTATTATACATGTTATTGAACACAACAATTAATTAGATAATGTGACGGTAATCAAACAATAGATGACTGGTTAGGTGTAAAAATTCCCTTTAATAGCAGCTGAAAGTTTTATATGCAATTGTCATCATTGTACTTGCTAAAATGCATCTAAGAAGTGAACTGAAACAATTAATTAACGAAGGCATGATTAAATCAAACTTACACGTAAAGTTTTGAGAGCGCAATTAATTAATTGTGCAGGTAATTACAATATCACCAGTGGAATGGGAAAATGGTTTGTCCAAATGTTGCTTTTTAACCTGTCTATCTAAAATAAAACAGAAAATATTTGCCAGCGTTCTAATTCAAAGCTATTCGATTAATCAAAGAGTACGTGGTTAGCTATGTGTAATATGTGAGTTTATTTTGACTCACTGGGTATATGCGTCTTATGTTGTGCGTAGAAATTTTGTTTGACAAGGTATAACGTGAGTTTGCGCTAGAGAATTTTTTTGTATGTACATAATGTAAATTGCTGTAAACGGTACACCACCGGAATTGTTAGGAAAGCGTTGAACATAATGTAAAAGAGTGTTTAAATGTTGTATAAAAACTTATATGTTGAAAGTATTAAATTTGAATGAGAACTAATGTTTAAGTAACACTCCTATTAAGTCGTTAATGAATAAATGCTACTATATTTGCATGCTGTATTTTAACGAATGTGGTTTAAACCTGCTGTAAATGGATATCGTGACAATTTATATGTTGATATTGTATTAAATTGTAGAGGAGGTATATGTATGTATGTCTTGGCTGGTGTAAATGTCATAATATTGCACAATGGAAAATTTTATGTGTGCTCAAGGACAAATGATATTAGAATTAACTGAATTTTGCGGAAGGAAGGTTAGCGCACATGTGGAACTCTCATTAAAAGTTGAATCTAAATCTGCAAGGTATGTGGTATCAGCATAAATGCGGAATTTGGTCATTTCGAAGACTTTTGTAAAAATTTCAAGATTGCAGCGATTTTAAAGTATCTGTTGCGTTGAGGACGGTTCTCGTTTATCTACCCAGCACGGGCGCGCGCTAAAAATTCCTCTGGGATAGGTTGCTTTGGCTTGAGTGGAATGAATATGATGACGTTTGCAAAATGGATGACCGTAGGTATATAGGAAAAAAAGTGACAGGATAAAGGAGGAAATACTCAGGCTTAGAGTTATAGTCAAGAGCTGGTCGTGCGCGAGTAATTTGTGATGGTATAACGAACTATGCTAGTTTTTATTTGCACAGAATTAGTGGCGCAGTAGATATACATCACTTTACTGCAAAAACTCATTTTAGGGATGAAATATTTAAACGTTTACAAATGAAATCATTAACGTGAATTGGGCACTTTTCCAAAAATTTAAGAAGTACTTAACCAGATTCGTAATAAACAGTATTATTCAGTTGAAAGTATTATATATAGAGAACCCGCGCGATCTGAAAGAAAATTTAAGTGATTCTTTATGTAACTAAATAAAGGTGTGTTAAGCTTTGTAAATTGAAATGTATATGTTTATTAATAGCACTTAGTCGACCATTTATAGACAATTAAGAATTTAGTATTCAAATGTAACTAAAATATTCTGTAACACATTTTAAAATGGAGATGTAAATGGAATTGCTCAATCTCTTCACGCGTAAACGAGTGTAAGTAAAGTCGCCGTTTAAGTTAGCGTATAGTGCTACGGTCAGTTAATCTATTTACTTGAGCACGCCAATGACCGTAAACACAGTTTAAATTATTTTGATTTTTTTTTATGAAAATACCTTCTCTTATATATGTTACATATGAGAAAGTAAAAAACAGTAACGAAATTTACTAAACGACTGAGTTGTAGCGTTGCGAGGCTGATTGCACGGATAGAATGCAGTGTTGGTAGACTTCTAATAATGAAATATATCAATAAGGTTCCAAATGTCAAAAAGTAAATAAATCGTTAGTGTTTAATGTCAAATCAATTTTTTTTTCTTTTCTAATTTTTTCTGTAAATATTTAAAATTATTACCAAATATACCGTTAGTACAAGCAGATTTTTCGATTATTCAGATATTTTTCATAAAAGCTATTTGGTTAGATTATTTATTACAAAAAGGTTAGTGTCAAAAAACATGTTATGATTTTGGAAGAACATGTCCCGTTGGTGTTGGATGAACTTTTCCTGTCAAACGGGTTAGTTGTTCTTAAAGTAAATGATTCGTTTCAAGGTAATTATAATTAACTAGTAATTTGAAATACTCATATATATTTTAGTTACTGATACTGAAGGTGCAAGAATTTATTGCGGTGTAAAAGAGCGAAATTTTTGTTGTAAGTGTTGTCCTGGGATGTCAAGAAGATTTGAATTCAAGCTCATCGACAATTTTGGAAAACACAGAATTTCCGTCAAACGCTCAAACAACAGTTGTCGTTTGTCTGTAAATAATGTATTGGCTCTACAGATTTCTGATTATTATAAAATTTATTGGTAGCATGTAGTGGTCAAATCACCTTCTGGAGTTATATATGGCAAGGTTAAACAAAAATCTAACCGGTCGTTTGATGTCAAAGATTCGGATGGAAAAGAGGTGCTAAAAATTACTCAGTTTGATACGTCTAGATTTAATTATGACATTACAACAGCACACAGTGCAGAACAGGTAGGAGAAATTACTTTAAGAGAGAGTCTTTTACACCACACTTATGGAATACAATTTCAAACAAATTTAGACGTGACATTAAAAGCGACACTGCTGGGAGCCTGCCTACTAATAGTATTGTTTTATCTCAATTTAAATGTCTCCAATAATTAATACATTTTAGCATGTTGTACACAGTGAAGATGAACTGACTTCTGCAGCACATATTCGTATATAAGTCAAAAACTATATCGTTGTGATAAACATGTTAGCGCGTTTTGTTATCATTTTTTCATTATCAAAACTGTACTAGCTAGTTGCATAAATAAATTTACAACACGAACCAAATTATAATTGGAAACCTCTACTATTTATTAATATTAGGCTTGTTTGCTCTAGAAGAAGTTTAGTTTTTGCGGCTCATTAGATAGCTGTAGTTTCAACTCATTTGCTAAGATTGCTGAGAGGTGCTATAAGAAAACCGCTTGTAAGTGTTGACATTATCTTTGAACATAGCCCCAAATAGGCTAAAGGTAGAATTAAAAGGATTAGCTGATTTTTGAGGTTCACTAAAGCGGTAGTGTGCTGAATCCGTGTAAAACAACTTCTCCGATAGTGAAGTGAAGCTGTAATAAAACACATGCAAGAAGCAATTAAATCATATAACTGTGCTTTAAACACAAATTAAACAAATATCAGTTGTCCTCATCGTCCAAAAAAATGCACCGTCGGTTATTATGAGAGGAGCGATATCGGAAGCATCCATGTTTTTCCAGTCTTCCAAAATTAGTTTGTCGCAATGCTCCATGTAATTTTGGAAATGGGTTTTCCAACTTTTGGAAGTGTCTCATTCCAAGTCCGAATTACATCATTTGGAGATCCACAAGTTTTAATAATTCCTTGATCGTAGATTCTTTTACTTTCTGACCAAACCATTTCAATGCCACTATACTGACAATGGTATGGCGGTTAACGTAAAACTTTGTGACCCATTATTTATGCACAAGTAAGCTTAAAAAACAAATACCACCCTTTGTCTTGAACTCAAACAGGTAAACATTTTTGCAATAATAATGAATTATAGGGAATCGAACTTATTTTATCTCACGCCAGCGGAGTATGAAACAGTCTCTAACTGTAGGAAAAATAAACCAGAAGTGGTTCATAAAAATGCACAGGTTTTTATTTAATAAACCCCTTTCTATAACAAACCCAGGCGTAAGCATTGTCGTAAGGATCATTTTACTAGATTAAATGATAAATATGAATAACTGAATTAAATCCGTAATCCAAAGTATAAAGGAAAAGCATATGAATAGATAAAATAATCAAATAACTAGCTCTAATTTGTAATCTAAATTCTAAATTAAATACTTTGTCTTTTCTCAAATAAATAAAATCAAGTGGTATAGGGAACAACCTAATTTAATTTAAATACGAAGTACGATGCTTGTGAATAGATTTTTGTCGGTTTGAATATTAATAATAAACGAAAATAATAATAATCAAAACAGTAGAATTTTTATAATGTGTGAAATGGTTCCTTAAATAAATAAAAAAGGCGCGTAAATAATATCTATGACTGCAATTTTATATTTTGTACCATATTAAATTCTAAGTTTAATTATAACATTGTATTTTTGTATTTTTCTTTAACAGCAAATTTGAAATGTAATCTAAATTTTATGATTTATTATTACCCTTTAATTAAATAAAAAGGAAGTTAAAACAAATAGAAAAGTTAAGTTTCACGACAATAATAAATAGAGTTGATTAGTTTAAAATGGTAACAACATGCAAGTTGGAATCTAAATTATAAACCAAAATAGACGATTTATTTCAAACTTAATGCTGGCAACGCCTACGAAACTAACCACAAACATATTGGGGCACAATTACTTTAGTCAGCAATCGTACAAAAGAAAATTTTTTTCTTGTAAGGTACAATGTAATCTAATTAATCCTTCCTTATCAGCTCTAATATTCTACAATTTCATAGGTGAAACGCATGTATACCCCATGCCGCCCGGTGCAATACCATTTCCTTTACCATGGGCTCCCTAATATTGTCCAATTTTCTGAGCTCGGTAAGGGCTGCCGGTCACTTTCTCCTTTATTCCTTATGTACTCGTCAACACGCACTTGTCAAGTGTGGAGTTTTAACGGCTAAACCCTTAAAACGAGTTATAAAGCAGACGCTACATCTCAGGTGAGTATGATATTCACATCGGTTTGTCGATCCGTCCCAAGGATTCTGGGGTTGAGGGGAATTCGTCAATGCCAAAATCAAGGCTGAAAAGAGCAGGATCTCTCAGGAATAAAATTCTCCACCACTCCGATGCCCAGGAGGGACAAGCGACCTCGGTCATCGAAAGTACTAACATGCGGATTCATTACTGCAACATACGTGGTATCAGGTAAAATCTTAATGCTGTTCACCAACACCTTGAACAAGTGCAACCGGATATTCTCTTTCTATCAGAAATACAAGTCTCCCCTGTAAGCACTGATTCGCCTAACCTTAAATTTCCCAGATACAACCTCCACTCTAACTTTCGCCTTAAAGGCGGAGTATGTGCGTAGGTTGTAAGAGGATGTCCAATTTGGAAAACAACAAATTTAACGCGATTTGGTTCAAATATTCTAGGCCCCAATCTGTGAAATTCTACTGTTGTTTGTATAGGTCTCCCAATGATAACAACTTCCAGGCTCTTTTTGATTACCTTAGTCTGAAAATAGACTACCTCTTATCACAGTTTCCATCTTACGATATTTCAATTTTGGGAGATTTTAATGTTCACAATTCCAATTGGCTTCATTTCTCATCTACTGCTAGTCCCGCAGGTCATAGTGCAGAGGCATTTCCTGTACCTTGTGGTCTCACACAAATCATTTCCGAACCAACCAGAAACCCTGAAAACACTAACCATACTCCACATCTGTTGGACCTATTCCTTACAACTAACCCACTTGTCTATAAAACAAGAGTCCCTTCCCCACTTGGTCAATCGAAATAACTTCCTCTGTATGAAATCCCGTTGTTACTCGAAAAACAGATAAAACTATGTGGTGTTTTAAATCAGCTAACTGGAGCGAACTGCGGGATTTTTTTGGAATCTTCTCATGGCGTGAGTATTTCTGTAAATAGTCCTCCTCTTCAAACATTGCTTTTTCAATAACTGAAGTTATCCTGATGGGTATGGAGTTATACATTCCCAGAAAATATAATCGTGTAGGTCATGCCCGTTCCTAACCCTGGTTTAATAGGGCTTACTCTGATGTATTATCGCAAAATCATAAACTCTATACCAAATGGAAATCAAATAAATCTATCGAAAATCATGCTAACTATACTGCCGCAAGGAACAGTTGCAAAAGCCAATGCCAAAAAGATCTTCCAAGAACGTAAATGCAAAGAATTAGTCTCATGTCCTCTGGGTGGTCGTAAACTTTGGGTATTAGCTAAAGCCATCAGTGAAAACTTTAGTACATCTTCCTTTCGTCCCATGACGCCTCGCGGCGGAGCTGTAGTAGCCGATCCTACTGAAAAATCTAGCCTCTTTGTCAATTACTTTGCATCAAATTTGGTGAAACTGTGCCGTAACCCAAATCTACCCCATACGCTATTAAACCAATCCACTTTCGTTACAAGCTCCTGCAATCATTTATCAATAAACTTGACTCAATCAAGGTGACCGTCCCTTACTGTATTCCAGCTATCGTCCTTAAAAAATGCTACCGTGAGCCAGTACCTGTATTGTCCAAACCCTTTTCAATCTCCATGTCATCTGGAGAGTCTCCTCATGGTGGAAGTTCGCAAATGTTTAACCTATACCTAAAAAATCAATCCCTAAAGCCATCGACCAATAGCTATCACTTCCATTCTGTCGAAAATCATGGAGAAAGCCATCAACCGCCAACTACATTCGTTCCTCGAGTCCAACAAACTCTTAAACGACCACCAGTATGGGTTTAGACAGAGTCGTTCAACCTGTAATCTTCTTTCATATGTCACCCAACTTTGGAATAGCACATTAGAGAGGTCCGGTGAAACAGTCGTAGTAGCTTTAGATATTTCAAAATCTTTTGACCAGGTTTGGCACAAGTGCCTACTTGCCTAGCTCACTTCGTTCGGCTTATCCGATACGCTCAGCAATTGGATATCCAGCTTTCTTGAGAAATACGTATTGTCGTCGATGGCTTTTTTTCGAAAGAAACTACTATTAACGCGGGAGTATCCCAAGGATCAGTGATAGGTCCCATACTTTTCCTCCTGTACATAAATGACCTCATTTCCTCAACAACTAACCCGATCCATTGCTTTGCAGGTGACAGCACTCTACATTGTAGTTCTTCGCAGTTTTCCCACAACAATAAGTCTAGACAAGACGTTAAGGTGAAAATTGCAGCCTCAATCCACAGTGACTTAGAACGTATCCTTGAATGGGGAGAGAACAATCTACTCACGGGCCAACGCCGACAAAACGCAGTGTTGCATGGTGTCCGCCAAGAAAGGCCAATCATTTCCTGCTGTAAATATAAATGGTTTAGAACTCAACCTTTCAAACCCTATTCCTATGTTAGGGATGTCCGTATCATCGAACCTTTCATGGGTTGACCGCCTTATGTCAGCCATCAAAACAGCTGCCCGCAAACTGGACTTCTATGCAGATCTAAATAGTACTTCACATCGCAACAGCACCTTTTACTGTATAAGGCCCAAATTTGACCTCATCTGGAATACAATTCCCACCTCTCTGGCTTCTGATCTACAGCCTCCTGATCACAGAAAAATAGTTTCGGTTCTTTCCTTGCTCTATCGCTATTACCATGGCAAGTGTGCCTCCGAAATACACTCCTTAATACCTTCGCAGGCCATCTTCGCTGGGAACACTCGGTTTCCCCATTCACATAATAATTACGCACTCAAAATTTCATCGTGTTACACTAAACGGGCTCAATCTACATTTTTCTACGCGACGACCCAATTTTAGAATGCATTACCCAGTTTTTCTCCAAACTTTGACTTAGGTCAATTTATGGTTGCCTTACAATATCCCTAAACCATCCCAATGTTCCTGTTCGGAAATATAAGTAAAAAAAAACAGCGGTCTAAATAATACTCTCCTTTTGGCAACTTAGTTCTTATAATTTCCCGTATTTGGTACTTCATAAGTTCCCCTGGAATATTGACATTTTTGTAGTAATTTTGTTTTAGTTAAACAATGGAATTGGTTCTACCAATCGTGAATAGTAACTGGCGTAATAATTAAACTGGGTTCCTCTAACTTTGTTATAAGTTCGGTTTTGAACCATTTCCCAAAATTTTCGCAGTTCTTATTTTCCTGGTAGTCGCAGGTTTTCCGATTACTTTTGAAAACTACCCTGCGCCGTCAACAAAACCGTCCTCTCCTCGCGCATGCACGATGATATTTCTTGAATCCTCGACTGTTTCCTTGCACCGCCTTAATGCAGTATTATCTTACCTCGTCCAAAACCTTTGGTGTATATAATTAATATATTTTTCTTGGGAATATTTTCTAAGAAAGTCTAACCTCTGGATTCGTACTTTAGGAATCACCATTCAAAATTTTCTATTATTAGTTTTTTTAAACCGAAAATCAACTTTATGCATTCAGTTAATAATGGTTCTTTTACAACATTGTACATCAGGCATTTTTCGGTTTTACTGTGGCGTCAAGTAGTCAATAGGTAGCAAGTTAACACACACTCCAAAGATGGTCTAAGGAAACTGTTCAAGTAATCAAATTATCGCAGGTTATCTTTCAAAACTTACATGGTGCAGTATAAATTAATAGTATTCCTAATGCATGAATTACGTAGATATTGGTTTTCGAAACCGCTTTACCAACTATGGTTAATAATTACAATTATTAGGTATAGATTTACTACCGATGGCAAGCTAAAGGAAGTTGAATTTAGTAATGTTTTTAGATAAAAACCATGGCATACCTAGTCAACATAAATGAAACACGTACCCATCGAAACGTGGTAACAAGTATTATCGTGTGGAAGGTCTATGAAGCTCAGCGCCCCTATTCGTGTTACTTTTTTCGGATACGACATATACACATATTTTTTGGTAAGCTAATGTTATTATTTATTTTATATTTTATTTTAAATCAATTCATTAACTAGAACGCAATAGTAAATTACAATTTATTACTTAATAATTCTTTTCCAGAACATGGGCTATGAAGAAGAACAAAAAAGCTTCTCCGAATTTGGGAAAAATCAGAAGATCAAGAATTTGGCGACGCAGAAAATGACATTGCTTCTGAACAGGATGTGATAGAACCACGAGATACTGATAGCGAATCGGAGCAAGAATGTAACAGCGATAATCAAAACGATGAAGATAAAGATTCCAAGAGTACCTACATTTTTTGGCAAAGATGGCACTCGTTGGATGAACCATTTGCCTACTAAAACGATTAAAATATTATAGTTCGCTTTCCAGGTGTGAAAAAACATGCAAATAAGGCAAATAAAACTCCACTGGAATGTTGGTCCCTTTTTTTACTGAAGAATTACTGAACGCCATAGTGGAAAATACGAACCAATATGTTTCTACAATCGTTAAAGCTTCACGAGGGAACGAAGGGCTAAAACCTATAGATATTTGTGAAATCAAACCATTTCTCAGAATTTTGTATTTAGCAGGACTTCTAAAAAGTGGTGGCCTAAATACCAAGGTGTTATGGGAAATAGATGGACTGGGGATTGATAGATTCTGGTTAGTCATGTCTCGTGATCGGTTCCATTCTTTACTAAGATGTATAAGGTTTGATAATGTTTCAACAATAGATGAAGGAAAAGAGACCGATAAACTAGCACCAATAAGAAATCTGTTTGATACTTTCGTCGACAAGTGTAAGAAGGCATATACAGTTGGAGCAAGCGCAACGATAGATGAAAAATTGGAGGCGTTCATTTATCCAATTGATTCCGAGCAAACCCAATCGCTACGAAATTAAAATCTTGGCATTAGTGGATTCAGTGACATCACATGCCTTAACTCTAGAGATTGATGTTGAGCAACAGCACGAAGGCCCATATAAAAGAAATAATGATCCCTGTAACATAATTTTAAGATTGATAAAGCCAATATCTGGAACAAATAGAAATTTGACATGCGATAATTGGTTTACAAGCATAAATCTTGTGAACAAATTATTTGATAATCGGAAAATAACCTATATTGGTACCATCAAGAAAAGTAAGAGGGCCACTCGAGTTTATAAATACAAGACTTCGGCCTGTACATCCATAGGTGTTTGGATTTCAGAAGAATAATAAATAGTATTGTTCACCAAAAAAATATAAAAATGTCATCCTTATATCAAGTCTTCACCTCCATGATGGCATTGAAAAACAAATAAAGCTAGAAAACCAGAGATAATGACATTCTACAACCACACCAAAGGAGAAGTAGATAACCTAGACAAACTAGGAGCAACCTACAACGTCGCCAGAAATACTAGAAAATGGCCAATGATAATATTTTATGCTATGATGAACATGGCTAGTGTCAATTCTCAGGTAATTTATGCTTGCAACAATAAAACTTATGATGTGGTTAGAAGATTATATACGGAGAAAGATAATAACATAGATTAGATGCACATAAAAATGAATAAAACTGTATTGTACATTTGTACTCACATGATTACAATGGGCGTGTACGTGATAAGAATCTGAACATATAAGAGTAACTAATCAAACAGAAACTAGAGGTACATTGGAAACATAAAAGGTGATATTTAATAAAACAGTTTCACTCTAAACATACTGTTACGTTACATTTTTGGCACCTCCATCTGACCCGTTGATGGCACAGGACGGTGCGTAGCTGATTATCAGGTTTCTATGGAAAAGGTCCAACTTCATGCTATCGTACACATACTGGTACTTGCCCAGATGGTCTAATTTTGTTTGGTACAGATTTATTATAACAGGTTAGGTAATGGCGGACAATTTTTTCTTTATAGTCTAGTAGGGACATTTTACTCTCTGAAGATAACTGGTACAGTTTCCATGCATTTACCATAACCATCATGTAAGTCAACTCCTCCCATTGACATGTTATATCTTCGAAACAGTAATGTCTATGGTACATCAATTTTATGCCCGTCTGCAGCTGACCAACGTTTTACTGCATTTAGAGGTTCTAATAGATCAAAATTCGAGGTTATAGTTACGGTCTTGTCCGTTCATGGACATTTTTGTACGATCATTTCTTAAAGTTTCTGTAGCACAATAACCCTGTTCCTTTAATTTTATTAGTAAGTCGTAACTAGAAACACAGTTGTCAAAGTAGATAATGTGATCAGAAGGCATAGAAGCAGCTTCTAAAAGGTTTAAAACTACTTTAGAATCCAGTCGTATTTTTTTTTCAGTTCCATTGTATGTGTAGAACGCATAGCAGTAGCCAGTGGAGCTACATAACAACCAATTTTTGTAGCCAAATCTGATGAGTTTGGATCTAATGAATTGTTTAGCCGAGTGATGGCCAAATAACTTTACTGTGGATTCATCTACACAAATGTCTTGGCGAAATATACCCCACTTTCGAAAATTTTGATTTAATTTAGTCATTAGTGGTCGTACTTTTGCCATCCTGTCGGTAACGAATAAGTTCAAATTATCAGCTAGGTGAATATATTTTTTTATAGCTAAATATCTCCAATAGTTCCTTTCGCTTGGTACTATATAATACCCTGTGAAAAGTAGAATTCCAATAAATTGTTTCAAGTCGGCTTTGGAAATAAGAAAATGTGAACATTTGTCTGTGTAGATTTGTTTTCTGGATTATAGATTCAATTCACCAACTAATAATTTTCCAAACACCTCAACAGGATTGGGATTATGTAGATCATGTTTTAGTATTTCAAGTCGTTCTGTGGCACCGCATGTTACCGACAGACTTATGTCTATTTCCGCGGATGTTCATTTGAGTTCCTTAGCCTCCGGATGTTTCCCTCTTGATTTTTTATTTTCTAAGCATCTCTGTCTTCATCACTACTTCTGATTTGGTCATGCATATGATGTAATTCAATATGATCCGCTATGTCATGTGGCACAGGAATATCTCATAATTTCATCATCAATACCCTCCTTATCCGTTGCAACATCAACTGATGGTGGAATAATCACAATATCCACTTCGTTTTCTTTACTTGAGCAGCAGTCAAGATCATCTAAAGCAGTACTTAAAGTAACATCTCTTACCATAAAATCTGCTTGTAGAAATTTTATCCATTTTGGCAACCTGAAGAAAAAATAAAGACATTTAATTCTCCCATTGTACTCGGATGAGTACAGTCAAGTTTTTTCTTAGTGTAGACCATTCCTTCAGTATTTTGACACAGCCTATATATGTTGTGGTGAGAAATGAAACAGATATTGCAAATAAACACAATATGGGATCATTAATTTTATAAATCAAAGTATATAACGTTTTCTACTTACCTGTTTCAAAAATAACAAGTACACGTGCAGGCGTTTACTACTTTCACTTCCAAAAACGGCACGAACTCAATAAAGGTCGACTGGAGACTGATTGTTGGTTATAGTATCATATCCAGTATGGTTTGATTGAAAATTTTAACATTCCACTTTAATTAATTGGCCGTACTTACATGAGTACAATGGACGTTAATGGGTTAAAGCTGTTTTCTCACTTGGGACAACTTCAGATTTCAAGTAGGCCGTTCAATATTTTTAAAGTCTGCATTGCTACAAGACACACGTTATCACCCTAATGCAACCATCCTTTTGCGTTGTAGAAAAGAACAAGTCGAACGCTTGTCAAGCAACCGCCCTAATTTACGACATGTAGAAGACCTACAATTGCTTTAGGCACTTTCAACTAAATTGATAGGCATATTTCAAATACAGAGTGGACTGGCAACATCTGGGTTAATTCTTAGAAACGAATCTACATCCGGTTAATCGGTGAATATTTTTGCACTATTCTACAACAAATGTTTAGTTCGTGAATTTTAGATAGAAAAAGATAAATAATTTGGTGAAACGATGATGTTCAAATAAACATTTTTTTATATGAATATGCTTCAAGTATTATTTAAAAAAAAATTATTTTACCATGAACTTTCTTTATATTTTCTTTATATTTTACTCATCCTATTTATTTTCCTCTTTTTTTTCTAAATTTGATGTGAGTCCTATACAATTGTTTACTATTGTTGGTAATGAATTCTATTGCGCTTGAAGCTCAAAAAAATCTAGTAAATCAGCGGACAGTATGCAGTTATTTTAATTTATGTAACTGAGGGACATTCAACTAAAAAATTCAAATCACTCTACCTTTACAGTGATAATTTCGCGTACTTGTGGACAAACCCAATCAGAAGCGTTTATGAAATGTGTTGTGACAATTTATAGTATATTGAGTATGAAGAACAATAAGGCACGTTTATCGGTCGACGGCCATGTTTGGAGGCTGAGAGATAGTGAAGCCTCAATTTTGGCCGGAGATCGGCACAAAACTTAATGTTCGTGATGCTCATACTGTTTTTTGCACGATTGTATTAAATTTACCACAATTGAAATTTTTTAATTTCTACTAAATAAACGAAAAGTCAAAAGTGACGTTTTAAACAGAAATTTCCAAATTTTTCTTTCTTATTGTTGTAAAATATAGTACTCATATATAATCTTACGTTGGTAAGTAAAAGACGTCGGTAAGTAAAAGCTTACCGACGAGTTGCGCCTCACAACCAGTAAACATATCCTACTGTCTTGGAAACAGATATGGTAAATAAACGAAAAAGCTCAATGGTGCAAAAAAAATGGATGTAACAGTCGGATTCATCTGTCAAATACGACATTTTCACTAAAACATAAAATTTTCTGTCGGCTTTAGAACGAACCCACCAATAATAAGCCGAAGAAGCCAATAAAGTACAACCAGTGTATGTTCCAGTTGTTATATCTTATTAATTTTGTCTGTGAAATGATATAAAAAATATAACTCATAGCTGATTTATTTTTATAATACTTTTATTGAAATATTCAGTCAATCGTGTTAACAGATAATACCACTCGTTTTGCGTACTCTGTATTGTGCAGATGCAACACGAATTTGCATTTCAATAAATCCATAGGACTATCGCAAAAATTTAGCCACTTATTATAATATACTACTGAAAATTTAACATTTGTTTGAAATTGCTTAGCTATCGTAAAATGTACGCCAGGTACAAAAAAATCGACATCAGTTGCGCTACACTTCAGACATCTTGATACGTGTTTCAAGAATCGCTTTCCAAGTCTGTCTCTGTTGTGTTTGGAAAGCTTCGCAGATGACGTGTACGTGCATTTCACAATTCTCTAAGAGTTTTCAGTGATAAACCACGATTTATCGTTTACTTAATGTTAATTTTTCTCATTGATTTTTAAGTAAAAAATTTAAAAAAGTACAGTAAGGTACCTAGAAAATCACTACCTATGTCGTGCAGGAATCGAAATTTAGGTTTATGAGGAAATCCATTTTTCTATTATTTTACGTTTTAATAAATTAAAAACAATGAAGGCGAAAATCAAAAAAATAAATACTTCATGACATAAACAATAATATTAGCTATGTATTTGTGCAAAATCATGAGAATATTTTTAAAGACAAGCGAGATAAATTCATAAAAAGCTAATAGCGCCCCGAGAGTATAGCTTTAAGCCAAGTAGTACATTATGTGAATGTTAACATACATTAATTTTCTTGTCATAATAGTAACCTACGTGTTTAATAAACATGTTATTCATACAAAAAAAATGCATATGAAACATACAGATTTTTATGCTTATATATGCGCATATTTTGCGGGTTTTTATTGCACTTGATTTTGTGCCCTTGTTTAAAAATTTAATAGCAACATGTAAAAACTAAATTCATTTCTCTTAAAAAAGAATTGCTGTATTTATTTTTAACACAGTTTCAACAAAATTAATTTCTATTGAATATTTTGTGCAATGCACTCAGGTTATATGCAATTTCTTGAACCAATTTATTCCACAGAGAACATATGCGCGTAAAGGATAATGTAATTTTTCTAACTAAAATACTGTTATATCTGAAATTGCAGCTGAAGCTTTCTCGGAAATAATGTGGATACGTACCATTCTAGTTTTGTATGGAACTAAACCAACAGCATGACTTCAAAGTAGTTAGACCTGTTTTTGATTCGTCTCACACCGTAAAACCAATAAATAGGGTTATCTCCACATTTTCAAATGTTGCCATATTTACGTTTTGAGAAAATCATTGTTATTATGTTGTTAATAAGCAAAGAATTTCTTTATTGTAATTACAATAATTAGAAAAAATGTGAAAGTGTAGAGAACATCCGCAGTTAAACTAAACGCTTTGAGTATTAACTTCAATAAAAAAATAACAATTTGAAAATGCAAATCGTCACGATTATGATTTATAGCTAAGATATTTATCTTTTGAGTTTGTAATTTTGAGGCTTTATTTGTTTTCCACAAACGTACGTTTCTTTAGCAATCGTAGATCTGAATAAATGACAACAATTTTACAGGGGTAACTCAATTTTCAAATAAAATTTATGTAATAGTTAGTAAACGTATTTGAAAGCCAACTATGTAATTTAAGCTTATTTTATTTTAGGGAAGATTAAATAGAATTTTCATAGATAAAGTATTATTAAACCGCCTTGAAGAAAGAAAATCAGAACACCCTCTAACGGTAGAAGGGTGACAATGAAGAACACCACAATCAAAAAGCATATTTGACAAAATTTAATAAAATTATGAGTGGGAATATTTTGAAACTACACATTATTTCGTAGCTTATAGTATGCGTAAGAAAAAATTCTAATCACGAGAAAATCTTTCAAAGTACCTTTTACGACAGGTTACTAATGTTAAGTCACTTACATTCACTTCTGTGATGAAGAGGACAAAAGAGAAGATCAAACAACGATTGAAATGGCAGAATTTTACCTAAAAACATAAAAATGCGGAAGTACTTGTTTTGATACTTTGTTCACCATTTTACTTTGATAAAGAATATAGCAAATGTAGTACAGCGTATTACAATAATGCGTTTAAGCATTTAATCGAAAGTATCCAGTTTTGAATTTTTACGACAAGTCTTTCAGATATAAACGAAGGATAGAATCCAATGATATCCGAAATACGCTTTCCTTATTATTAAAATTATAGTCCTTTGCTACATTTTTACCTTCCAATCTACATATAAAAATGTGGGTGTAGAAGATTATGCACTTTTGTCACTAATGCTAGATTGACTTATTACATCATTTTACGTTTGACAAAGTTGTGGCAATACCTTCCATGACGTCTTTGTTGGTTTTTCTTCGTGTATGCGCCTTTGTGTACGTGTGTGCGTGTGTGTGCGTGTGTGTGTGTGTGTGTGTGTGTGCGTGTGAGCGTGTGTGCGTGTGTGCGTGTGAGCGTGTATACGTGTGCGTGTGAGCGTGTGTGAGTGTATGCGTGTGTGCACGTGAGCGTATGTGCGTGCATGCGTATGTATATGTGTACGTATGTGCGTGAGTGCGTGAGTGCATGTGTGCGTGTGTGCGTGTGTGCGTGTGTGCGTGTGTGCCTGTGTGCCTGTGTGCCTGTGTGCGTGTGTAGATGAGTGCGTGCGTGAGTGACCTCGTGGGGGCTTGTGTGCATGGGTGCGTGTATTCATGTGTGCGTGTGTGCGTGTGTGCGTGTGTCCGTGTGTGCGTGTGTGCGTGTGTGCGTGTGTGCGTGTGTGCGTGTGTGCGTGTGTGCGTGTCGTGTGTGCGTGTGTGCGTGTGTGCGTGTGTGAGTGTGTTCGAGTGTGCGTGTGTGCGTGTGGGCGCGTGTGTGTGCGTGTGCGTGTGCGTGTGCCTGTGCGCGTGAGCGTGCGCGTGCGCTGATGTGTGCGTGTGCGTGTGCGTGTGCGCGTGCACGTGCTTGTGCGTGTGGGCGCGTGTGCGTGTGCGTGTGCGTGTGAGCTTGCGCGTGCGCGGATGTGTGCGTGTGCGTGTGCGTGTGCGTGTGCGTGTGCGTGTGCGTGTGCGTGTGCGTGTGCGTGTGCGTGTGCGTGTGCGTGTGCGTGTGCGCGTGCGCGTGCGTGTGCGTGTGCGTGTGCGTGTGTGTAGGGTGTTACAATTTTGTAGGCTAACCCGCTAACCAGAGATTTCTTTGTGGGAACATAAATAGACTTTCATTTTGCACTTTTCCGTTTTGTGCTTTGTACGCAGTATACAGTGTTGAAGTGAACAAAAAAAAATAATATACTGTTGGATTAGGGGTGTTTTTCTATTCTTTCAGAAAAACAATACTAAAAAATTATGAGCGCAAGTGGGGGGCGTAACTTATATTCCCTCTGAGCTTGTTTTGCGCACGGCTATTGTGAATTTGTTTGCTTCCGTTAATTAACTAAGTCTTTGTGTTAACCTATTTATTCTTGTAAATTTTTGATTTAGTGCTTAGTTTAAATGATATTCCAGCCTATCGTATCCAAAAGCAATTATTGCTTTTTAGTATTGAAATGTCCACTGATTATTTCCAGGTAGGCTTCAACAACAAAGAAACAACTTACCACGATATTAGTTGTCAAAATAATTATACTAAGTTATTGTCAGTTGAATTTAATTTGTTGTTTGTAATAGAAAATTAAGAAAATATGGCATTTCGGTCATTTTCAGAAAAGACGGTAAGTAGTTATCGCAATTGAATCTACAATACTAATAGACTTTTGACTATGAGGATTAATAATTTTTCCCATTTTAGGAAGATCTAATGCCAGTTTAGCGGCTAGACGTAATGCGGAGACATATCCCAGTAGGTACCACCCGAAGAGAAAATTATTTTCTAATTTAGTTTAGCGCTTGAGAGAATCGGGGCAATTTAAGCAACAGATAGTAGGAAAATCTGGACGATTTCGGAAGCTATTTATAAATCGAGAGAAACGTTAATTAGAAGAAGAAACTCCGGGTATAAGTACTAGATTAATCGCTAGAGAAATAAATACAGATAACGAGGATGGTAAAATTAATTCTACTAACGTGCAAGAGTTTTAAAAGAAAATTTATTAAGCTCATACCACGTTTAAAAAGTTCAAGCGCTTCAAGCTCCAAGCTTTGTAGCTAGACTCGATTTTTGTAATTGGCTTTGCCAAGAAACAATCGTGATTTAAGATTTATTCGATTTATTTTATTTTCGGATGAAGCCACATTTACGTGCAATGGAATAACCAATTTTCATAATACCCATGTATAAGCAGAAAAAGATCCGAGAGCTACCATAGAGACACGTGATCAAACAAATCTTAGTGTGAACGTCTGGACAGGGATAGTGGACAATTATCCAGTCCAGTTTTTTTGTCACCATGGTTAAACGCTGAACAATTTTTACGAAATACGTTCCTAGACTTGTTTGTAGATTTAATTCTAAATTTGCCACAAAATATGTGGTTTTATCTAGGCGGCGCCCAGCCATATTACTGTCTAAATTTTCGGAATTATCTAAGCGAGGTCTTTGCTAATCTCTGGATTGGCCGTGGACTCGATGTACCTGTTCACTGACCAAGTCATTCTCCGGACTTCAATCCATTAGATTTTAATTTTTGGAGATTTATGAAAGACTTAGTATATATGGTTCCGATACTAAGCGAGCAGCATTTACGGGAAAGAATTATAAAAGGCGACGAGCAATTTAAATAGAAACCACAAATTTTTCAGAAAACTGGCTTGTCTTGTATTAAGAGAACCCGATTATGCATCAGAACATTTAATGTAAACTGTAGTTTTCCTTACGAAAAAAGCTTAATAAATACGCAAACTACTAGTAACATAATAAATTAGACACTTAACTAGTATAATTCCGTTGATCGATTTTTTATTTATAAAAAATTGCATTTAATTTGTACCAAAACAAGAGTTTTATCATTTTTAAACACAGTTTTGATTTGTTGCCAAACTTGCCTCATGTATTTTTTAGCCTTGTGTTGGGGGAATTAAGCTGGAATATCATTTAAACTAAGGGGTAAATCAAAATTTTACAATAACGAATAAATTTACATAAATAATCGGTAAATTAAAGGAACTAAACAAATTCACCATAGGCGTAGACAAAAAAGGGTTTGGGGGGATAATGGATCATGACCCCCCAATTACTCCCTCGTTTTCTAGTATTTTTATTGTAAAATAGTAGCAAAAGTGAGACTAATTGAACTGTACATTTTTGTAAAATATCAAGACAACATTATTAACGAAAAATAATTTTTTTTGTTAAACTTAATACCCCGTATATTGAGTAAAACGCGCCAGGCGTGAAAGAGACATAAACAAGGTCTATTTATTTTCTCGCAGAGAATCTACAGTTGGCGTCTAACACCCGGTATATATAACGTCATTATTTTACAAAAATTCTTTCCCCACTTTTGGTTAACTTATTTCATGGACCCCTCTTTACAATAATCAATAAATTGTATTTGGTTGTAAATTGGAATACAGGAAAGTCAGGTACCACTATATACAAGTAGTACAAAGCACGCTTCGCTGACCTCAAATATAAAACAGATTCTCCCACTCTTTCATCTTTTCATGGCTATCGCATGAATGGTGTAGTATGCATGTCATCTAATCGCTCCTAGTGCGTTCGCAGTGAGACAGATACTCCGTGTGTGAGAGAGAAACTGTTTGAGGGCTTGGACTCGCCCAATGTTACATTAATTAAAAATAAAAATGAGGTTATCATGTTTTTCCGGGAAATTTTTCCAATTTTTCTCTTCATAAAGGCTTTCCTCAGACTTCATACATAATTGAAAAAGAAAAATTAGCAGAATTTGTCCAGCGGTTATATACATGTATATATATATATATATATATATATATATATATATATATATATATAATACATACATACATACATATGTATATATACAGGGTGTCCATTTAGTGTGTAATTGTCCGCTTATGGGCTCCCAAAGAAATTAGTGTACCGTGGAAATTATTGTAGAGATAAAAATGATTTTCTGAAGTGTTAAAGTACGGCCCTACTAGGAACCATTCCCAATACCCGAAAATGTTGTTCAAATATTGGTTCAAACTGTGACAACAAATATCAGAAAACTCAATTTTTTTTAATGGAAACCACCATTTTTTATGTCACTAGTGAATGTTCCTTTGAAAATCAATAGGAAAATATCTGACATGCCCTATACCTAAAGTAAGCAGTTTTTGATTTATTCGATAAAAACGAATTTTTTTTTTACAAAACGCGTTTGGAAGTTCTTTTGATGATTGGGATAACAAGTGTCTTACGTTTAAATTGCTTCTGTGACCATCTAATGGGTACTTTCGCAGTTGAATTAAAAAATACTTGCTTGTAGTACATTATTATGACATCATGAAGTTTCTCTCTCAAAGGTGGTGTTTCATTCGCACTTGGACACTAAATACTTCTACCGTATTACCAGCATACAAATAATTATTAATTTATGTTGTATCTACAAATATTCAGTAACAAAGTTAAAGTTAAATTCTACAATAATAAGGTAATATATGAAAGATGACAAATATGAAACCAAAGTCATAGAGTTCATATCAATTTTGAAGATGCCAATTCGGTTAACTTAACCCGCATCGGAATTAGTATAGTGTTTATGTATAATTCTTTTAATTTGGTCTCATATTAATTGGTCCAGCTAATAAGCAAATTATAACATATGTTCAATATGTCGTCCATTTTGATTCAAGCAAGTTTGAAGTCTATTCCGAAATGAAGTTCTGACATTTTGTAACATTAGAGGTGTATCACTTTGAAAGACCTCCGTGATACGATTTTTCATGTCTTCTCTCGTGGTAGCCGGTGTTTTATAAACTGCAGATTTTACATACCGCCAGAAGAAAAAATCTTAACTCGTAAGGTCTGGTGATCGACCGGGCCATTTTTCTGGAAATAAAGCAGTTACCTGCTCTCGGACTTGCCTATGGTAGTAAGGTGCAGCATCTTCCATTTTAAGCCACATCTGTTCTCTTATTTCCTCTGGAATATGTTGAATAAGAAGTGGAAAGTCTTCATTCAAAAAATTGTAAAAAAACATCTCCGTTTACGAGGCCCTCAAAGAAATGCGGTCCTAAAACATAATTTCCAACAATACCTCCCCAGACATTTAAACTCCATTGCTATTGAAAATGATTTACATGCACTAAATATGGATTTTCGGTGGCGTAGTAATGATAATTATGAATTCCGCGTCAAATGTACGCAAAATTCGATGGTACGAAAAAAGATGGTTTTCGATTTAAACAAAATCAAGTTTGGTTGACTACGTTTTTCTGAATCACCCTGTATATATGAAAATATTTTTAAAATGAGCAGCTTTTAGTCTATTTAGGAAGACAAATAGTCGGGGAGCCCATAATCAAACAATTACACACTAAATCAACACCCGTATATATATAATATATATATATATATATATATATATATATATATATATATATATATATATATATATATATATATATGTAGATACAACGTGTCCACGATAAGGATGAACAGCATGGGGATCTTGAAGGCGGTTAAATTAGATAAAAGTTGTATAATTTAGGTCATGTACACACGTAGTTTGCAAAAGGTCATTATTGTTTATCGTTTCCCAGATTTAATACAAAATGCGATTTTTGGGTTTTTCTTTTTTCGTAATTCCTTCACTTATATTAAAAGATGTTGATTATTACTTTTCGAATGCTATTAGATGGCGTTTTCAAATTTTTTATTCGACGTTTCGTCTCCGAGAAACCATCATCAACTTTATTTTTTTATATCGCCGCAACACCCTGTAATCACTAGTATTTTTTATTACGAATTTTACCTTGTATGGTTTTGAAGCTAATTTTTAAGAAAAATTTGGATTAATATTAGTGTTTGATAAACATTTTTATGTATAAATTTAACAACTCCAATCTTTTAAACCTGTTTAATTAAAGTTAAATAATTACAATAAGTGTTCAAATAGGTTGCCACTATTTTCTAGATACATGTAAGCTTTCTTTACTGAAGAATTTAAAACAGCATCTAGCATTTCTGGCAAAATTGTATTCATTCCCGCCATAACCGATACTAACAACTGCTCTTCATTTTCAAAACTCCCATCAGGTTTCAGGTAACTCCACAGAAAAAAACCCAACTTAGTTAAATAGGGTGATCGGGCTGGCCAAGCTACTGCACTGTAAGTTCCAATCCATTTTCCTGTAAACCGCAATGACAGATAGCCCTGTAAATTTCTTGAGTTATGTGCTGGGGCACCATCTTGTTGAAACAAAAGTTATTAACAAGTGCTAGAGGTAATTCATCCAAGGCATGTTCCAAATCAGTCCTTAGCAAGTTCAGATATCGTTCGGTATTTAAATTGTTGTGGTAAATAAAAGGTCTTATTATTCTTGGTCCCAAAATACCCATCTACATAATAAATCCAAATCTATGTTGATGCCTTGATTCTTTTTTCAAATAAGGATTTTGTTTTGCCCTATAATGTTTGTTACGTCGGTTAAAAATTCCATTATTGGTTTATCATGCTTTCATCAGACCAAATTATTTTAAAAGAAAAATTTAGATCTTCGTCACATTTTCTAGTATACCATTCTCAGTAACCTGCTCCCCGCTCCTGATCAGCCAGTCTAAGACCCTGACAAACTCGAAATTTATATTGATGAAATATATTCTTATTCAAAATGGAATTGTGCTGTAGAATTAGCTATACCAGTACGATGTTCAACTTGTTTTGTTGACAAGACAAGAAAAAAACAACCCACGAAGTAATGGTAATAAAAACAACTTAAGATACGTTCAATTCAAATAACAACAACGACCTCAAGTTAAACAGTTTTCTTCTAAATGTTAAACAAGTGTTATTTTATCAAAGCCTTCTAATATTAACTGAAAAATGTAAAAATAAAAATCCAATGGTTAAATTCGTAATAAAAAATACTACCGAAAAAAAGGGTGTTTCGTTGGTTGCGGCGATATAAAAAAATAAAGTTGGTGATGGTTTCTCGGAGACGAAATGTCGAATAAAAGATTTGAAAACGCCGTCTAATATAACTCAAAAAGTGACAATGGAGACATACCTTTGGTTTTCAAAAATGTTTTAAAATAGATGAAGTAATTACCAAAAAATAAAAACCCCAAAATCGCTTTTTGTCTTAAATGTCGGAAGCGATAAACAATAATGAACTTTTGTAAACTGCATGTGAATGTGAATATGCTCTAAACTATACAACTCTTTTCAAATTTGATCGCCTTCATATATCTTACCGTTTTCAAGATCCCCATGCTGTTCATCCTTATCTTGTGCATATATTATATATATATATATATATATATATATATATATATATATATATATATATATATATATATATATATATATTTATGTTCGGTAATCCAAATGATGTCAGTAATATAAACCTCATCAACCAACGTTTCGATGTCAGAGCCTTTATTTTTAATACCGTGAACGTTGAAATAAAGAATTCCAAGGCTAACTTTATCTTTTATCATCAGTAATCTTAATTTCAATAAACGCGGTTTATGGATTTATTTTGATTTGCTCTTTTACTATATCACTTTTGTTTGAAAACATCTCCTTTATTTTAATTGTTGGAATATGATGAAAATAGTTTTTCAAAATCGCAACCATTATTAGACACTTAACTATAATACTTATCTTTTAGGTAATAAATCGTGTACTTCTTATTTCTATTTACCTAAATTTATATGTTTCGATAACAATTCTCATATTTCATAAATTTTGACATCTTAAGTAATTCTTAAAATATTAACATCTGCTGAAAACGATAATTATAACTGTGTAACGTGTTAAAATAACTTCGGTTTTTAGAGCGAGTTTGAGAATTTTTACCCCTGTGGTGTAGGCAACACACGTTCGCTTCAGTTATAAGAAATTTGGCAACATGGTGGGTGACAGCTGAATTTCAAATAAATTTAAAAATGTTATAATTTCGGAAATTTCTGATTGGTTAAAATTACCAGGTGACTTCTTTTTGGGTTTGAGCTCTTCTGAAAAAAAAAACGCCATTAAAATTACGTTGTTAGAAACTAGGTATGTTATTTAATAAAAATTACATACAGTGTAGTGCTTATTATATATTATATAAAAAATTATACTAAGTAATTTAGTTTTCGTTTCTACGGATATAAAGTTTCTTAACAAAAGTTTCACATCCTGGCAGAAGGTTTCTCTTTTTTTTGGCTATTATCGTGCTTCGTCTAAACAAGATACTGCAGTAACCGATTCTACACCTATACCTGGTGAGCGTTGTTACGAATTATAGTATAACTTAGAAATGGTCTCCGATAACTAAGTCGAAGATACATTCTGGCTGTTACTTCACATCGAGGCATCCTCTCCCTAGAAACAGATAGGTTTATGTCTAGTAATACACGCGGTTAAGTAAATATACACAAGCAACACCTTGGTGAATTTCTTTTGTTGTTATTCTTTATAATGAAGCTCTCGCTATATAGACATTTGTTTTAAGTAACCTGTACTGGAAGAGCGTCTCATTACTATAACGATTTACAGTTATAAATATGGCACTGTTCTCTAAATTCGTGTGTGTTGCTACCTTTCGTTGGAACATTGAATGGTATTACATCTAACGAAGTTATGTACCTGTATCCGTAAATGTTTAGTCTAACCTTAGTAGTGAAAATTTACTAAGTTATTCTCACACAAGTGCTCATTGCTTACAGCTGCTAATCTATCTTCAATCTGTTGTTATTTTCATGTATTAATAACTTTGCATTTTCACAAAATTGTAGTGTATTTACACAGCGGTTATATCTTTATACGTACTGTTTTGGGAAGTAAACTTCTGTTCATAAACTGAACTTTGACACTTACGTAACTCAACGGTTGCTATACAGAGTAATTCACGATATATGTTAATATTTGTACGTTTATGAACTAAACTGCTTATATAGCGTGACTCATATCAACATTTTATGGATTCTTGATGTTAAATGGTTAATATATGTTTATGTGTCTTAGTTATTAGTATAATTATCTACGCTATAAATATACGTGTCAGCAAACGCTATCATAATAAGGAAACTATTCAATTTTTTTTCTCATAACTATTTCGGCTCTCAGCCACTGGGTTATACATATCTGCTTAACACTTTTTTTTTGTAATAGTAGGAGTTCTAGCTTATGCTTTTGATGCATGCTTGTAGAAATAATAACAAACTAACCGTTTCTGTTTGTTTTGTGAAAAGTTATGTTTTATATTTTTTTTTGTATGTACTGTTAAGTAAAGTTAAGAAAAACGCAATGGTAGACATCTAGCTAACATATTCTGGTTATTTATATCGGGTATAAAATTACTATTCGTTTGAATTAAAACTGATACGCCAGTTTTAAGCAGAGTTCTTCTTAGAACTACGGTTTAGTGCTTATTTGATCTTGATTATGCGTTGTCTTTAGTTTCTGGGATCAACGCTGGATGTGGGACAGTGCATAATATTTTTTGAGTATTGTATAGTATTTATTTTTTTGGGTTGCATTATAGGTATAGCACTACCCAGAAAGGTAAGTTTGTTACTATTATACAGTTTGATTAAATGGATAGGTATCTCCGACAAAGAATTTTCTAAATTTTGTTTACAATCCCGTATGCCGCTATCCAAACTTACGATAACGATTGTGTTTATTATTAGTTGTAAACTGCTACAATTATCTATCTATATTATTGGGGTTCTACCAAGATTTTGTTATTAATCATGTTGCATATGGCTTTAACGAAAGCACCGTTCTGGGTTATGAATTTATATTCAAATTAAACTGAGTTATGTTAAACTACCAGTAGTTGTTTCTTGATCACTGCGGTTTAGGAGTAAATTCCTAGCCGAAACTATTCCCTTTTTGGGCTGCGTCCAACATGATTTTAACTGTATCATACCTCTTCCTGTGTCGTAGCCCTTTTCTTGGTCCAAGAGTGATATAAAAATAAATCAAGCGGTGCCCGTTTACAACTTTCTGTGTATCTACGCCATCCACACGCCCACGCATCCAAGTGCTTAACCGACCGATTGACTTCCCGACCTAATCCTTATTTATTTTTGCTACGATCTACTTTTTGTGAATGTAACAACGTAAAAAGTTATATAAAGAAAAATAAGAAATACGCAATTTAATACCTAAAAGATGAGTGTTTTAGTTATGTGTAAGACTTGTGAAAGTTTACATTTTCATATTATTAAAAGGTTAAATAAAAATTTTTTTTTTTTTTAAAAATTTTTTTTTGGGAAAATTTTTAAAAAATTTTTTTAATTTTTTTTTTTGGTTTTACCAAAAAATAACCTTTAACCTTTTTTTTTTTGTAAAATTTTTTTTTTTTATGATTTTAAAAAAAAAAACCAAGGTTTTTTTTTAAAATTTTTTTTTTTTTTTAAAATTTTTTTTGGGAAAAAAAAAAAAAAATTTTTTTTTTGGGTTTTTTGGGTTAAAACTTTTTTTTTTTTTCCCTTTTGGGATTTTTAAAATTTTTTTTTATTTAATTTTTTTTGGGTTGTTTTAATTTTGGGAAACCCAAAGGTGGGGTTTAATTATTTTTTAAATTTAAATGGGTTTTTTTTGGGAAAAATTTTTAAAATTTTTAAAAAAGGGTTTGGTTTTTAAAAAAAAGGGGTTTTTAAAAATTTTCTTTTTTTTAAATTTTTTTTTAAAAAAGATTTGTTTTTTATTTTTTTTTAAAAAACCTTCTTTTATTTTTTTCCCAAATTTTTATTAATTTTAAAAGGTTTTTTGGCCCTTCGGGTTTTTTTTTTAAAAAATTTTTTTTTCCCCCTTTTTTTTTAAAATTTTTTTTTCCCCCCCTTTCCCGGGTTTAAAAAATAAAATTTTTTTTTTCCCTTTTTACCCTTTTGGCCCAAGGTTAAAAAAAAAGGGGCCCACCTTTCCTTTTTTTTCCCCAACCCCCCCCCAAAAAATTTTAAAAAATAAAATTTAAATTTTTTTTTTTTTTTAAAATTTGAAAAATTTAAAATTTATTAAAAAAAAAAAAAATTTTTTAATTTTAAAAAATTAAAATTTTTTTTAAATTTTTTTAAAAAATTTTTTTTTTTAAAATTTTTTTTTAAGGTTTTTTATTTTAAAAATTAAAAATTTTTTAAATTTTTTTAAAAATTTTTTTTTAAAATTTTTTTTTAAAATTTAAATTTTCCTTTAAATTAAATTTTAAAATTTTTAAAAGAAATTTTTTTTTAAAAAATTTTTCCAAAAGGAAATTTCTTTGGGGAAAATTTTTAAATTTAAATTTAAAATTTTTTTTTTTTTGGAAAAAAATTTTCCTCTTCCCTTGGGGAAAATTTCCCAAAAATTTAATTAAAATTTTTTTTTTTTTTTTAAAAAAAAAAAATTTTTGGGGGTTTTTTTAAAAATTTAATTTTTAAAATTTTTAAAGTTTTTTTTAACTTTTAAATTTTCTGAAAAAATTTTTTTCCTTTTTAAATTTTAAAAGGGTCCCTTTTAAAATTTTAAAATTTTTTTTTTAAAAATTGATTTTTAAAAATTTTTTTGAAAAAATTTTTTCAAAATTTTTTAAAATTTTTAAATTTTTTAAATTCCCAATTTTTAAAAAAATTTTAAATTTTTTAAAAATTTGTTTTTTTTTTTTTTTAAAAAAAAAAAATTCCTTTTAAAAAATTTAAAAGTTTTAAAAAATTTTTTAAAAAAAGTTTAACTTTTTAAAAAATTTAAAAAAAATTTTTTTGGGTAAAATTTTTTTAAAATTTCATTTTTTATTTTTTTTTAAAACGGTTTTTTAAAATTTTTAAACCAAATTTGGTTTGGTTTTTTAAATTTTTAAAAATTTTTTTAAAAAAAAAAACCCTTTTTTTAAAATTTTTCCAAAACCTTTTGGGAAAAAATTTCCCAATTAATTTTTTAAAATAAAATTTTGGTTTTAAATTTTTTTTTTTATTTTTTAATTTTAAAAGGTTTTAAAAATTTTTCCCCGGTAAATTTTTAAAATTTTTTAAAAAGGGGAAAATTTAAATTTAAATTTTTAAATTTTAAAAATTTTAAAAAATTTTAAAATTTTTAAAAAATTTTCCCAAAAAAAATTAAAACCCGGCCCAATATTTAAAAAAAAAAAAAATAAAAATTTTTAAAAAAAAAAAATTTTAAAAAAAAAAAAAGGGGAAAAAAAAAAAATTAAAATTAAAAAATTTTTAAAAAAATTTTTAAAAAATTTAAAAAAAACTTTGGTTTTTTTAAATTTTAAAACTTTAATTAAAATTTTTAAAAATTTTTAAAAAAAAAAAAAAATTTTTTTAATAAAAAAAAAACCAAGGAAACCAAAATAAAAAATTAATTTAATTTTGGTTTTTTTAAATTTAAATTTTTTGGGGTTTAAAAAATTTTTTTTTTTTTTAAAAAAAAAAGGAAAAATTTTAAAAAAAAAAATTTAAAAAAGGGTTTTTTTTTTTTAAAAATTTAAAAAATTTTTAAAATTTTTTTTAAAAATTTTGGATTAATATTTTTTAAAAATTTAAAATTTTTAATTTTTTTTTAAAATTTTAATTAATAAATTTTTAAAAAATTAAAAATTAATTAAATTTAAAATTTTTAAAACAACCAAAAATTTTTTAAAAATTTTTTTATTTTTAATTATTTAAAAAAACCCCAAACCCCCAAAAAAATTTTCCAACCCTTAGGGTTAAAATTTTTTGTTCCAAAAATTTTTAAAAAAAAAAAAAAAAAATTTAAAGGGCCCCTTTTCCCTTTTTTAAAAATTTTTAAAATTTCCCCAAAACCAAACAAAAGGTTTTTTTAAATTTTCCCAAAAATTTCCCAAAAAACCCTAAATTTTTTTAAATTTTTTAAAATTTTTTTTTTTTTTAAAAAAAGGAAAATTTTTAAAAAACCAAAATTTTAAAAAAGGGGCCCCTTTGGCGGGGAAAAAAAAAAAGGGAAATTGAAATTAAAAAATTTTAAACCCTTTTTTTTTCCTTTAAAACCGGGGAAAAACCATTTAAAAAAAAATTAAATTTGCCCCCCAAAAAAAATTTTTAAATTTAAATTTTTTTTAAAAAAAATTTTTTAAAAAAAAGGGGTTGGGTTTGGGGTTTTTTTTATATTTAACCCCTTTAAAAAATTTTGGGGTTAAAAGGGGGCCAATTTAATAAAAAAAAACCCCCCAAAACTTTTAAAAAAATTTAAAAGGGGTTTTCCCCCCGGGGGGGGTTTGAAATTTAAAAAAAAGGAAAAAAAAATTTTTTAAAAAAATTTAAAAAAATTTCCGGGCCCCACCCCTTTTTGAAAAAAGGTTTAAAATTTTTTTTCCCCCCAAAAAAAATTAGGTTGGGGAAAAAAAAATTTGGGGGTTCTAAAAAAACCCCCAAAAAATTTAAAAAAAATTTTCCCAAAGGTTAAAAAATTTTAAAAAATTGTAACTTTAAAATTAAAACAAAATTAAAAGGTTGGGAAAAAATTTTTTTTAAAAAAAACCCAAAACCATTTAATTAATTAAAAAAATATCCTTTAAAAATTTCAAATTTTAAATTTTAAAATTTTAAAAAAAAAAAAATTAAAATTTAATTTTAATTTTAATTTTAAAAATTTAAAATTTTTAAAACCCCCAAAAAAACCAATAAATTTTCCAAAATTTGGAAAATTTTTTTTAAAAAGATAAAAATTTTAAAAAAAAAAAACCAAAAAAAAAATTTAAAATAAATTTAAATTTCCGGTTAAATTAAAAAAAAATTAAAAAAACCCAATTTGGGGAATTTTTTTAAAATTTAAATTTTTTTTAAAAACTTAAAAAAAAAAAAAAAAGTTTTAAAATTAAAAAATTTTAAAAAATTAATTTAAACCAAAAAAAATTTAAATTTTTTCCTTTAAATTAAAATAAAATTTTTTTAAATTAAAAACCCCAAAAAACCAAAATTTTTTTTTTTTGTAAATTAAAAACCTTTTTTTCAAAAAAAATTTTTTTAACCAAACCCAAAACCAAAAGAATTAAAAGGTTTGGGGTTTTTAAAAAAATTTTTTAAAAAACCAAAAAATTTTTTTAAAATTTTTCAAAAATTTTTTTAAAAAAACTTTCAAATTTATTTAAAAAAAAAAAAAAACCCTTTTTTAAAAAATTTTTAAAAAATTTTAAAATTAAACCCAAAAAAGCCCAAAAAAAACCCTTTAAGGGAAAATTTTTAAATTTAAATTTTTAAATTTTTTTAAAAAAAATTTTTAAACCCCTTTTTTAATTAAGGAAAATTTTATTTTTTTAAAAATTTAAAAAAACCTTTTTTAAAAACCCCTTTTAAATTTAAAAAAACCCTTTTTCCCTTTAAAAGGGGGGAAAAAAAATTTATTAAAAATTTAATTAATTTAATTTTTTTAAACCCCAAATTTTATTTTAAAATTAAAAAAAAAAACCCTTCCCGGAATTTCCCCTTTTTTTCCAAATTTTTAAAACCCTTTTTCAAACCCAAATTAAAAAAAGTTTTTCCTTTAAAATTTTTAAATTAAAAAAACCTTTTTTTTTTAAAATTCAAAACCCCCCAACAAAAAAAAAAAATTTCCTTTCCCCCGGTTTCCCAAAAAAAAAAAATTTTTTTAAAACCAAATTTAATTTAAAAAATTTAAAATTTTAAAAAATTTTTTAAATTTAAAATTAAAATTTTCCCAAAATTTTTAAAAAAAAAAAATTTCATTTAAAAAATTTTTAAAAAAAAAAAACCCCAAAATTTTTTTTAAAAAACCAAAAATTGGGAAAGCAAATTTCTTTTAAAATTTTCCCAAAAAAAAAAATTTTTTTTAAAATAAAAAAAATTTTTTCCCCCCCCAAAAATTTTTTTAAATTTAATTTAAAAAAAAAAAAAAAAAAAAAAAATTTTTTTTAAAAAAAAAAAAAAAAATTTTTTTAAAACCCCAAATAAAAATTTTTAAAAAATTTACCCTTTCCCCAAAAGGGTTTTTAAAAAATCAAAAAACTTCCAAAAAAAAAACCCCCCCAAAAAAAAAAAAAAACCCCAAAAAAACCCTTAAAATTTAAAAAAAAAAACCCCTTTTCTAATTTTAAAAATTTTAAACCCCCAAAAACCCTTTTTATTTCCCCTTTTAAAACCCCCGGTTAAAAAAAAAAAAAAAGGGTTCCCCAAAAAAAAAAAAATTTTAAAAAAAAAATTTAAAATTTTTTTTCCCCAAAAACCCACCAAAATTTTTAAAAGGGAAAAATAACCAAAAAAAAAAAAATTTCCTAACCAAAAATTTAACCAAAAACCCTTAAAAAAAAGTTGGGAAAAAAAATTCCGGGCCCATTTCCCTTTAAAAAGGGGGGAAAAATAAATTTCTTTAAAAATTTTTTTTAAATTTTTAAAAAAAAACCAAATTTCCCAAAAACCCCAAAGGGAAAAAATTTTTCCCGGGGGCCCCCCCTTTAAAAGGGGGGAAAAAAAACGGCCAAAATTTTAAAAAATTAAATTTCCCCTTTTAATTTTAAAATTTTAAAAAAAAATTTTAAAAAAAAAAAAAAAATTTTTTAAAGGAAAAACCTTTCCCAATTTTTCCTTTAAAAATTTTCCCAAAATTTCCAAAACCCGGGGAAAAATTAAACCCTGTTAAAAACCAATTCCTAAAACTTTCCCAAAAATTTTTTTCTTAATAAAAAATTTTTATTTTTTTTGTTGGGTTTGGGGTTTTAAATTTTTTTTTTCCAAAAACCCCAATTTAAAAATTTTTTAAAGGGAAAAAAAAACCAAAAAGGTTTTAAAAAAAACCACTTTCTTCCAATAAAACAACCAAAGGGGGGTTTTTCCGAACCAAAAAAAAAACCCAAAAAAGGAACCCTTAAAAAAATTAAATTTTGGAAAAAGGGGCCCCAAAAAAATTTTGGGAAAGGGAAAAAAACCCCAATTTAAATTTTAAAACCCCCTTTTTTTTCCCTTAAAATTTAAAATTTTCCTTAATTTCAATTTTTTAAACCCCAAAAAAAAAAACCCTTTTCTTAATAAACCTGTTTCCCCCCCTTTCCCAAATTTCAATTTGGGCCCCCAAACCCCCCCCTTAAAAATTCCCATTTTTTAAAAATTTAAAAAATTTTTAAAACTTTTTTAAAAAATTGGTCTTTTAAAACCCCTTTTCTTTAAAACCAAAATTTTTAAAATTTCCCCAAGGTTTCCCAAAATTTTCGGAAAACCAAAATTTTTTTAAAACCCCCGGGATAAATTTTAAAAAAATTTTCCCTTTTTTAAAATTTTAAAAATAAAACCCCCTTTTGGGGGAAAAAAGGGGGGGAAAAAAAAAATTTGGGGGGGGGAAAAAAAAATTTAAACCCTTGGTTTGGTTTGGGTTTTTTTTCCCCGGAAAAAAAAAAATTTTGGAATTTAAAAAAATTTTTTAAACCAAATTTTTAAATGAAAAAGGAAAAAAAGGGGGAACCAAAAAAAAGGTTTAAAAGGAAAAAAAAACCCGGGTAAAAAGGGGTTAAACCAAAATTTTAAAAATTTTTTTAAACCCTTTTTTCCCAAAAATTTTTTTTAAAATTTCCCCGGGGGAAATTTTAAAAAAAAAAAATTACCCCCAAAATAATTTTTAAATTTTGGGGGGGGAAAAACCTTAAAACCTTAAAATTTTTAAAAAACCCCCAAAACCCCTTAACCCAAAACCAACCCAAAAAAGGGGGTTTTAACTTAAAATTTCCTTAAAAGCAAAAATTTTTTTTTAAAAAACCGGGAAAAAAGGTTAATTGGGAAAAAAAATTAAAAATTTAAACCCCTTTTTTTCCCCGGAAAATGGGGTTTTCCCAAAAAAATTTTTTAAAAAAAATTTGGGTTTCCAAAACCCAAAATTTTTTCCCTTGGGGGTTTTTTCCAAAAAAAAAAAAAAAACCCCCCAAAAAAACAAATTCCCGAAAAAGGGAAAAAAGCCCTTTTTAAAAAATTAAAATTAAAAACCCTTAATTTTAAACCCAAAAATTTAAAAGGCGGAAAATTTTTTTTCCCCCAAAAAACCCAATAAATTTCAAAAAAAATTTGCCCAAAAAAATTTTTAAATTAATTAAAAATTTTTAAAATTTCCAATTTTTTTAAACCCTTAACCCTTTCAAAATTTACCCCCTTTTTAAAAAACCCAAAAAAGGGAAATTTTTATTGGGGTTTCCCCCAAAAAAAATTTTTTTTAAAAGGAATTTTAAATTTAAAAAAATTTCGGTTTTTAAAAATTTTAAAATTAATTCCCCAAATTTTAAACCCAAAACCCAATTTTTCCCAAAAAAAAAAAAAAGGGAAAATTTAAACAAAATTTAAAAAAACCCGGCCCTTTCTTTTAAATTTAAAAAAAAACCCTTTTTTTTTAAAAAAATTCCCTTTTTTAAAAAATTTAAAAATTAAAAAAAAATTTTGGGGAAATTTTGGGGCCCCCCCCCCCTTTTTTTTTTAAAATTAAAAAAAAAAAAAATTTTTTTTTATAAAAAAATTTTTTAAAAATTACCCCGAAAAACCCGGGCCTTTTTTTTTAAAAAAAAAAACCCCCCTTTTTCCAACCCCTTTTTTTTCCCCCCCTTTTTTCCCAAATTTACAAATTAAATTTTCCAAAAAATCTTTTTTTTTAAAAAAATTTTAAAAGGTTTTTTTAAAAAACCGGGTTTTCCCAAATTTTCTTAAACCAACCCCAAAAAAAATTTAAAAATTAAATTTGGGGGTCCAAAATTTTGATAAAAAAATTTTTTTAAAAAATTTTTTTTTCCCAAACCCCTTCCCCCAAAAATTTGGGGAAAAAAAAAAATTTTTCCCCCTTTTTTAAAAAATTTCCCAATTAAATTTTTTAAAATTTTTAAACCCCAAACCCAAAGAAACCCCAAAAAAATTTTTTTAAAATTTTTAAAAACCAAAAAAATTTTTTTTCCCAAAAAAATTTAAAACCCCAAAATTTAAAAATTTAAACTTTTTTTTTTTTTGGGGGGGGAAATTTTTGGGAAAAAACCCCCCCTTTTTTAAAAATTTTAAACCCCAAAAAAAACCCCAAAGGTTTTTTAAAAAAAATTTAAAAAAATTTTTTAAAACCGGGGTTTTTTTCCCCAAAAAAAATTTTAAAAAAAAAAAATTTTTTCTTTAAAAATTTTTTGGTTTTTCCCCTTTTAATTTTTAAATATCTTTAAAAAAGGGGGTTTTTTCCCACGTTACCATGGAAAAATTAAAATTTTTTAAAAAAAATTTTTCCGTTTAAAAAATTTTAAAAATTAAAGGGGGGTTTTTTTGGGGCCCCCAAACCCAAAATTTAAAATTTTAAAAACCCCCTTTTAAAAACCCCCTTAAAACCCCCCAATTTTTTTAAATTTTTAAAAATAAAAAAAAAACCCAAAAATTTTAAAACCAAAAAGGTTTCCCAAAAAAAATTAAAAATTTCCCCACCAAAATTTTTAAAAAGGGGTTTTTAAAACCCCTTTAAAAATTTAAAATTTAAAAACCCCCTCCCAAAAAAAATTGGTTCCCCTTAAAAACCCCAAAAAAGTTTCCCTTTTCCCCAAAAAAAAAAAAAAAAAAAAAAACAAAACAAAAAGGTTTTTCCCCCCCCCGGGGGAAATAAAAAACCCAAAAACCGGCCCCAAAAAATTTAAAAAAAGGGGTTGGGGTTTTGGGGGGTTTTTTTTAAAAAAGAAAAGAAATTTAAAGGGGCCAAAACCTTTTTAAAAAAAAAACCCCTTTTTGGGGTTCCTTCCCCCTTAAAACCCCTTTTTTTAAAATATTTTTAAAACCCTAAAATTTTTAAAAATTTTTTTTTTAAAAAAAAAAAAAAAATTTTAAAACCAAAAATTTAAAAATTTAATTTTCCCTTCATTAAAATTTTAAAAAAAAAAAAAAAAAAATTTAAATACGGGAAAAATTTTTCCCTTTTTTTAAAAAATTAAAATTTTTAAAAGAATTAAAATTTTTCCTTTCGAAATTTTTAAAAATTCTAAATTAAAATTTTAAATTTTTTTAAAAAAAAAATTTTTTTTTTTTTTTAAAATTTAATTTAAAATTAAACCTTTAATTTTTGGGCTTTTAAACCAAAATTTTCCCCAAGGAAAAATTTAAATTTAAAAGGGGGAAAAAAAAAAAAAAAAAAAAATTAATTATTTTAAAAAAATTAAAAAAAATTTTTTTTTGTTGGGAAAAAAAAAAAAAATTTTTAAAAAAAAAAAAAAAAAAAAAAGAAGATTAAATTTCAAAAAATTTTAAAAAAAAAAACAAAAACCAACAAAATAAAAACCAAAATGATTTTTAAACAAAAAAATTTTTTGTCCTTTTTTTTTTTTTTTTAAAAATTTATTTTTTTAATTTTAAAAAAAAAAAAAAGGTCAAAAATTTTTTAAAAAAAACCCCTTTTTTAAATTTTTTAATAAAAAGGAAAAATTAAATTTTTGCCTTTAAAAAATTTAAAGTTTTAAAAAATTTTTTTTAAAATTAAAAAATATTTTAATTAAATTTTTAAAAAAAAAAACCTTCCCTTTTTAACTTTTTTTTTTCTTAAAATTTTTCCCGGCCAAAAAATAACAAAAATTTTTTTCCCCTTCCCTTTAATTTTTTAAAAAAAATTTTTAAAAATTCAATTTTTGGGAAAAAAGGAAAAAATTTTTTTAAAACCCAAAATTAAAATTAAGGGAAAAAAATTTTGGGGTTCCGTTTAAAAAAAAAAAAAAAAGAACCCCCTTTTTTTTAAAAATTAAAACCTTTTTTTTTGAAAAAAAAAATTTTTAAAAAAAAGGGTTTTTCCCCTTTTTTTTAAAAAATTTTTGTTTCTTTGGACAAAAAAAAAGGGGGAAAAAAAAAGGGGAAAAAAACCCAAAATTTTTTCCCAAAAAAAATTTTTTCCCTTTTTTCCCCGGGGTTTAAATTTTAACCTTTTCCCCTGGCCTTTTCCCTTCCCCTTTTTTCGTTAATTTTTTCCCAAAAAATTCAAAATTCCCCAAAAATTCCACAAATTAAAAAAAAAAAAAAATTTTCCCTTTTTTTTTTACCTTTTTTTTTCCCAAAACCCCCAAAATTAAAAACCTTTTTAAAAAAAAAAAAAGGGGTTTTTCCCCAGGCCAAATTTTTTAATTTAATTTTTTGGGTTTTTTAAACCAAAGCTTTAAAAAAAAACCCCCTTAAAATTTTAAACCCAAAAAAAAATAACCCACAAATTTTTAAAAAAAAAAATTTTTTTTGGAAAAAACACCCTTCCCCCTTTACGGTTTTTAAAAATTTAATTTGGGGGCCACCAACCCAAACCCAAAAAGGCCCTTTTTTTTTAAAAAAAATTATAAAAAAAATTTAAAAAAAATTTAAAAAACCAAAGGGGAATTTAAAAGGGTTAAATTTTAAGGAAAATAAAAAACCAATTTTAACCAAAAAAAAAAAAAGGGTTAAAAGGGTTTTTTAAAAAAAAAAAAAGGGGGGGGTTTAAAGGTTTAAAAAAAATCAAATTTTTTAAAAAAAATTTAAAAAAGGTTTTTAAAAGAAATTTTAAATGGGAAAAAGGGAATTTTTTTTAAAAAAGGGTTTTTTAAAAAAATTTTCGAATTAAATGACCCCAAAAAAGGGGTTTGGTTTTGGGAAAAAGGGAAAAAAAACCCCCCCAGGAAAATTAAAATTTTTTAAAATTTAAAAAAACCAAATAAATTAAAAAAAATTTTAATTTTAAAAAAACCCCTTTTTACCCAAAATTTAAAAAAAAAAAAACCAAAGAACCCCTTTTTTTTAAAAAAAAATTTTTTTTTCCAAATTTCCAAAACAAAATTTTTTAAAATTGGTTTTAAAAAATTAAAGGGAATTTTGGGGGAAAAAAAAAAGAATTTAAATTTAATTTTTAAAAAACCCAAAACCTTTTAAAACCAAAAAAAAAATTTTTTAAAACTTAAACCCTTTTAAGCCATTAAATTAATTTTTAAAAAAAAAAAGGGAAAATCCTTAACCCCAATAAAATTTTTTTTTAAAAAATTTTTAAAAAATTTATAAATTTAAGGAAAATAAGGCCCTTTTAAATTTTAATGATTTAAAAATTAAAATTTTTAAAATTTAAAATTTTTAAAAAAAAAGTTAAAATTTAAGGGTTTTTTTTAAATTTAAAATTTTTAAAACCCCAAAAAAAAATAAAACAAAATTTTTTTGGGAAAATTTAAAAAAAAATTAAAAATTTTTAAAAAAAAAAAGAATTTTAAAAAAAAAATTTTAAAAAAAAAATTTTTTTTAAAAAAAAATTTAAAGGGAGGGTTTGTTTTTTTTTTTAAATTTTAAAATTGGGGGTTTAAAAAATTTTAAAAATTTAAAAATTTTGGTTTATTTTTTTCCCCCTTTAAAAAATTTAAATTTTTTAAATTGGGGAAAAAAATTTTTATCCCAAATTTTGGAAAAAAATTTTCCTTTAAAACCAAATAAAAAAAAAACAATTTTAAATTTTAAAAAATTTTAAATTAAAATTTTAAATTTATAAAAAAAATTTTAAAAATTTTTTTAAAAAAAAAAAAAAAAAAAGGGGTTTTTGGTTTTTTTTTTTAAAAAAAATTTTTCCTTTGGGAAAATTTTTTCTAAAAATTTTAAAGAATTTTTAAAAAAAATTTTACCCCCCTTTTAAAAAAAACTAAAAAAATTTAAAAAAAAAAAAACAATTTTTTAACCCCCCTTTTTAAAATTGGGGCCCCTTTTAAAAATTTTAAAAAAAAAAAAATTAATTTAAAGTTAAAAATTTGTTATTGGAAAAAAAACCCCTTTTAACAAAATTTTTAAAGCTTTTTTTAAAAATTTTTTTCCTTTCCCAGTTAAAAAAAAAAATTAAAAATTAAAATTTGAATTTGAACCTTAAATTTTTTTAAATTTAAAAATTTTTTTTTTTAAAAACCAATTTTTTGGGTTAATTTTTTTTTTTTTAAAAGGTTAAATAAAAATTTTTTTTTTTTTTAAAAATTTTTTTTTGGGAAAATTTTTAAAAAATTTTTTTAATTTTTTTTTTTGGTTTTACCAAAAAATAACCTTTAACCTTTTTTTTTTTGTAAAATTTTTTTTTTTTATGATTTTAAAAAAAAAAACCAAGGTTTTTTTTTAAAATTTTTTTTTTTTTTTAAAATTTTTTTTGGGAAAAAAAAAAAAAAATTTTTTTTTTGGGTTTTTTGGGTTAAAACTTTTTTTTTTTTTCCCTTTTGGGATTTTTAAAATTTTTTTTTATTTAATTTTTTTTGGGTTGTTTTAATTTTGGGAAACCCAAAGGTGGGGTTTAATTATTTTTTAAATTTAAATGGGTTTTTTTTGGGAAAAATTTTTAAAATTTTTAAAAAAGGGTTTGGTTTTTAAAAAAAAGGGGTTTTTAAAAATTTTCTTTTTTTTAAATTTTTTTTTAAAAAAGATTTGTTTTTTATTTTTTTTTAAAAAACCTTCTTTTATTTTTTTCCCAAATTTTTATTAATTTTAAAAGGTTTTTTGGCCCTTCGGGTTTTTTTTTTAAAAAATTTTTTTTTCCCCCTTTTTTTTTAAAATTTTTTTTTCCCCCCCTTTCCCGGGTTTAAAAAATAAAATTTTTTTTTTCCCTTTTTACCCTTTTGGCCCAAGGTTAAAAAAAAAGGGGCCCACCTTTCCTTTTTTTTCCCCAACCCCCCCCCAAAAAATTTTAAAAAATAAAATTTAAATTTTTTTTTTTTTTTAAAATTTGAAAAATTTAAAATTTATTAAAAAAAAAAAAAATTTTTTAATTTTAAAAAATTAAAATTTTTTTTAAATTTTTTTAAAAAATTTTTTTTTTTAAAATTTTTTTTTAAGGTTTTTTATTTTAAAAATTAAAAATTTTTTAAATTTTTTTAAAAATTTTTTTTTAAAATTTTTTTTTAAAATTTAAATTTTCCTTTAAATTAAATTTTAAAATTTTTAAAAGAAATTTTTTTTTAAAAAATTTTTCCAAAAGGAAATTTCTTTGGGGAAAATTTTTAAATTTAAATTTAAAATTTTTTTTTTTTTGGAAAAAAATTTTCCTCTTCCCTTGGGGAAAATTTCCCAAAAATTTAATTAAAATTTTTTTTTTTTTTTTAAAAAAAAAAAATTTTTGGGGGTTTTTTTAAAAATTTAATTTTTAAAATTTTTAAAGTTTTTTTTAACTTTTAAATTTTCTGAAAAAATTTTTTTCCTTTTTAAATTTTAAAAGGGTCCCTTTTAAAATTTTAAAATTTTTTTTTTAAAAATTGATTTTTAAAAATTTTTTTGAAAAAATTTTTTCAAAATTTTTTAAAATTTTTAAATTTTTTAAATTCCCAATTTTTAAAAAAATTTTAAATTTTTTAAAAATTTGTTTTTTTTTTTTTTTAAAAAAAAAAAATTCCTTTTAAAAAATTTAAAAGTTTTAAAAAATTTTTTAAAAAAAGTTTAACTTTTTAAAAAATTTAAAAAAAATTTTTTTGGGTAAAATTTTTTTAAAATTTCATTTTTTATTTTTTTTTAAAACGGTTTTTTAAAATTTTTAAACCAAATTTGGTTTGGTTTTTTAAATTTTTAAAAATTTTTTTAAAAAAAAAAACCCTTTTTTTAAAATTTTTCCAAAACCTTTTGGGAAAAAATTTCCCAATTAATTTTTTAAAATAAAATTTTGGTTTTAAATTTTTTTTTTTATTTTTTAATTTTAAAAGGTTTTAAAAATTTTTCCCCGGTAAATTTTTAAAATTTTTTAAAAAGGGGAAAATTTAAATTTAAATTTTTAAATTTTAAAAATTTTAAAAAATTTTAAAATTTTTAAAAAATTTTCCCAAAAAAAATTAAAACCCGGCCCAATATTTAAAAAAAAAAAAAATAAAAATTTTTAAAAAAAAAAAATTTTAAAAAAAAAAAAAGGGGAAAAAAAAAAAATTAAAATTAAAAAATTTTTAAAAAAATTTTTAAAAAATTTAAAAAAAACTTTGGTTTTTTTAAATTTTAAAACTTTAATTAAAATTTTTAAAAATTTTTAAAAAAAAAAAAAAATTTTTTTAATAAAAAAAAAACCAAGGAAACCAAAATAAAAAATTAATTTAATTTTGGTTTTTTTAAATTTAAATTTTTTGGGGTTTAAAAAATTTTTTTTTTTTTTAAAAAAAAAAGGAAAAATTTTAAAAAAAAAAATTTAAAAAAGGGTTTTTTTTTTTTAAAAATTTAAAAAATTTTTAAAATTTTTTTTAAAAATTTTGGATTAATATTTTTTAAAAATTTAAAATTTTTAATTTTTTTTTAAAATTTTAATTAATAAATTTTTAAAAAATTAAAAATTAATTAAATTTAAAATTTTTAAAACAACCAAAAATTTTTTAAAAATTTTTTTATTTTTAATTATTTAAAAAAACCCCAAACCCCCAAAAAAATTTTCCAACCCTTAGGGTTAAAATTTTTTGTTCCAAAAATTTTTAAAAAAAAAAAAAAAAAATTTAAAGGGCCCCTTTTCCCTTTTTTAAAAATTTTTAAAATTTCCCCAAAACCAAACAAAAGGTTTTTTTAAATTTTCCCAAAAATTTCCCAAAAAACCCTAAATTTTTTTAAATTTTTTAAAATTTTTTTTTTTTTTAAAAAAAGGAAAATTTTTAAAAAACCAAAATTTTAAAAAAGGGGCCCCTTTGGCGGGGAAAAAAAAAAAGGGAAATTGAAATTAAAAAATTTTAAACCCTTTTTTTTTCCTTTAAAACCGGGGAAAAACCATTTAAAAAAAAATTAAATTTGCCCCCCAAAAAAAATTTTTAAATTTAAATTTTTTTTAAAAAAAATTTTTTAAAAAAAAGGGGTTGGGTTTGGGGTTTTTTTTATATTTAACCCCTTTAAAAAATTTTGGGGTTAAAAGGGGGCCAATTTAATAAAAAAAAACCCCCCAAAACTTTTAAAAAAATTTAAAAGGGGTTTTCCCCCCGGGGGGGGTTTGAAATTTAAAAAAAAGGAAAAAAAAATTTTTTAAAAAAATTTAAAAAAATTTCCGGGCCCCACCCCTTTTTGAAAAAAGGTTTAAAATTTTTTTTCCCCCCAAAAAAAATTAGGTTGGGGAAAAAAAAATTTGGGGGTTCTAAAAAAACCCCCAAAAAATTTAAAAAAAATTTTCCCAAAGGTTAAAAAATTTTAAAAAATTGTAACTTTAAAATTAAAACAAAATTAAAAGGTTGGGAAAAAATTTTTTTTAAAAAAAACCCAAAACCATTTAATTAATTAAAAAAATATCCTTTAAAAATTTCAAATTTTAAATTTTAAAATTTTAAAAAAAAAAAAATTAAAATTTAATTTTAATTTTAATTTTAAAAATTTAAAATTTTTAAAACCCCCAAAAAAACCAATAAATTTTCCAAAATTTGGAAAATTTTTTTTAAAAAGATAAAAATTTTAAAAAAAAAAAACCAAAAAAAAAATTTAAAATAAATTTAAATTTCCGGTTAAATTAAAAAAAAATTAAAAAAACCCAATTTGGGGAATTTTTTTAAAATTTAAATTTTTTTTAAAAACTTAAAAAAAAAAAAAAAAGTTTTAAAATTAAAAAATTTTAAAAAATTAATTTAAACCAAAAAAAATTTAAATTTTTTCCTTTAAATTAAAATAAAATTTTTTTAAATTAAAAACCCCAAAAAACCAAAATTTTTTTTTTTTGTAAATTAAAAACCTTTTTTTCAAAAAAAATTTTTTTAACCAAACCCAAAACCAAAAGAATTAAAAGGTTTGGGGTTTTTAAAAAAATTTTTTAAAAAACCAAAAAATTTTTTTAAAATTTTTCAAAAATTTTTTTAAAAAAACTTTCAAATTTATTTAAAAAAAAAAAAAAACCCTTTTTTAAAAAATTTTTAAAAAATTTTAAAATTAAACCCAAAAAAGCCCAAAAAAAACCCTTTAAGGGAAAATTTTTAAATTTAAATTTTTAAATTTTTTTAAAAAAAATTTTTAAACCCCTTTTTTAATTAAGGAAAATTTTATTTTTTTAAAAATTTAAAAAAACCTTTTTTAAAAACCCCTTTTAAATTTAAAAAAACCCTTTTTCCCTTTAAAAGGGGGGAAAAAAAATTTATTAAAAATTTAATTAATTTAATTTTTTTAAACCCCAAATTTTATTTTAAAATTAAAAAAAAAAACCCTTCCCGGAATTTCCCCTTTTTTTCCAAATTTTTAAAACCCTTTTTCAAACCCAAATTAAAAAAAGTTTTTCCTTTAAAATTTTTAAATTAAAAAAACCTTTTTTTTTTAAAATTCAAAACCCCCCAACAAAAAAAAAAAATTTCCTTTCCCCCGGTTTCCCAAAAAAAAAAAATTTTTTTAAAACCAAATTTAATTTAAAAAATTTAAAATTTTAAAAAATTTTTTAAATTTAAAATTAAAATTTTCCCAAAATTTTTAAAAAAAAAAAATTTCATTTAAAAAATTTTTAAAAAAAAAAAACCCCAAAATTTTTTTTAAAAAACCAAAAATTGGGAAAGCAAATTTCTTTTAAAATTTTCCCAAAAAAAAAAATTTTTTTTAAAATAAAAAAAATTTTTTCCCCCCCCAAAAATTTTTTTAAATTTAATTTAAAAAAAAAAAAAAAAAAAAAAAATTTTTTTTAAAAAAAAAAAAAAAAATTTTTTTAAAACCCCAAATAAAAATTTTTAAAAAATTTACCCTTTCCCCAAAAGGGTTTTTAAAAAATCAAAAAACTTCCAAAAAAAAAACCCCCCCAAAAAAAAAAAAAAACCCCAAAAAAACCCTTAAAATTTAAAAAAAAAAACCCCTTTTCTAATTTTAAAAATTTTAAACCCCCAAAAACCCTTTTTATTTCCCCTTTTAAAACCCCCGGTTAAAAAAAAAAAAAAAGGGTTCCCCAAAAAAAAAAAAATTTTAAAAAAAAAATTTAAAATTTTTTTTCCCCAAAAACCCACCAAAATTTTTAAAAGGGAAAAATAACCAAAAAAAAAAAAATTTCCTAACCAAAAATTTAACCAAAAACCCTTAAAAAAAAGTTGGGAAAAAAAATTCCGGGCCCATTTCCCTTTAAAAAGGGGGGAAAAATAAATTTCTTTAAAAATTTTTTTTAAATTTTTAAAAAAAAACCAAATTTCCCAAAAACCCCAAAGGGAAAAAATTTTTCCCGGGGGCCCCCCCTTTAAAAGGGGGGAAAAAAAACGGCCAAAATTTTAAAAAATTAAATTTCCCCTTTTAATTTTAAAATTTTAAAAAAAAATTTTAAAAAAAAAAAAAAAATTTTTTAAAGGAAAAACCTTTCCCAATTTTTCCTTTAAAAATTTTCCCAAAATTTCCAAAACCCGGGGAAAAATTAAACCCTGTTAAAAACCAATTCCTAAAACTTTCCCAAAAATTTTTTTCTTAATAAAAAATTTTTATTTTTTTTGTTGGGTTTGGGGTTTTAAATTTTTTTTTTCCAAAAACCCCAATTTAAAAATTTTTTAAAGGGAAAAAAAAACCAAAAAGGTTTTAAAAAAAACCACTTTCTTCCAATAAAACAACCAAAGGGGGGTTTTTCCGAACCAAAAAAAAAACCCAAAAAAGGAACCCTTAAAAAAATTAAATTTTGGAAAAAGGGGCCCCAAAAAAATTTTGGGAAAGGGAAAAAAACCCCAATTTAAATTTTAAAACCCCCTTTTTTTTCCCTTAAAATTTAAAATTTTCCTTAATTTCAATTTTTTAAACCCCAAAAAAAAAAACCCTTTTCTTAATAAACCTGTTTCCCCCCCTTTCCCAAATTTCAATTTGGGCCCCCAAACCCCCCCCTTAAAAATTCCCATTTTTTAAAAATTTAAAAAATTTTTAAAACTTTTTTAAAAAATTGGTCTTTTAAAACCCCTTTTCTTTAAAACCAAAATTTTTAAAATTTCCCCAAGGTTTCCCAAAATTTTCGGAAAACCAAAATTTTTTTAAAACCCCCGGGATAAATTTTAAAAAAATTTTCCCTTTTTTAAAATTTTAAAAATAAAACCCCCTTTTGGGGGAAAAAAGGGGGGGAAAAAAAAAATTTGGGGGGGGGAAAAAAAAATTTAAACCCTTGGTTTGGTTTGGGTTTTTTTTCCCCGGAAAAAAAAAAATTTTGGAATTTAAAAAAATTTTTTAAACCAAATTTTTAAATGAAAAAGGAAAAAAAGGGGGAACCAAAAAAAAGGTTTAAAAGGAAAAAAAAACCCGGGTAAAAAGGGGTTAAACCAAAATTTTAAAAATTTTTTTAAACCCTTTTTTCCCAAAAATTTTTTTTAAAATTTCCCCGGGGGAAATTTTAAAAAAAAAAAATTACCCCCAAAATAATTTTTAAATTTTGGGGGGGGAAAAACCTTAAAACCTTAAAATTTTTAAAAAACCCCCAAAACCCCTTAACCCAAAACCAACCCAAAAAAGGGGGTTTTAACTTAAAATTTCCTTAAAAGCAAAAATTTTTTTTTAAAAAACCGGGAAAAAAGGTTAATTGGGAAAAAAAATTAAAAATTTAAACCCCTTTTTTTCCCCGGAAAATGGGGTTTTCCCAAAAAAATTTTTTAAAAAAAATTTGGGTTTCCAAAACCCAAAATTTTTTCCCTTGGGGGTTTTTTCCAAAAAAAAAAAAAAAACCCCCCAAAAAAACAAATTCCCGAAAAAGGGAAAAAAGCCCTTTTTAAAAAATTAAAATTAAAAACCCTTAATTTTAAACCCAAAAATTTAAAAGGCGGAAAATTTTTTTTCCCCCAAAAAACCCAATAAATTTCAAAAAAAATTTGCCCAAAAAAATTTTTAAATTAATTAAAAATTTTTAAAATTTCCAATTTTTTTAAACCCTTAACCCTTTCAAAATTTACCCCCTTTTTAAAAAACCCAAAAAAGGGAAATTTTTATTGGGGTTTCCCCCAAAAAAAATTTTTTTTAAAAGGAATTTTAAATTTAAAAAAATTTCGGTTTTTAAAAATTTTAAAATTAATTCCCCAAATTTTAAACCCAAAACCCAATTTTTCCCAAAAAAAAAAAAAAGGGAAAATTTAAACAAAATTTAAAAAAACCCGGCCCTTTCTTTTAAATTTAAAAAAAAACCCTTTTTTTTTAAAAAAATTCCCTTTTTTAAAAAATTTAAAAATTAAAAAAAAATTTTGGGGAAATTTTGGGGCCCCCCCCCCCTTTTTTTTTTAAAATTAAAAAAAAAAAAAATTTTTTTTTATAAAAAAATTTTTTAAAAATTACCCCGAAAAACCCGGGCCTTTTTTTTTAAAAAAAAAAACCCCCCTTTTTCCAACCCCTTTTTTTTCCCCCCCTTTTTTCCCAAATTTACAAATTAAATTTTCCAAAAAATCTTTTTTTTTAAAAAAATTTTAAAAGGTTTTTTTAAAAAACCGGGTTTTCCCAAATTTTCTTAAACCAACCCCAAAAAAAATTTAAAAATTAAATTTGGGGGTCCAAAATTTTGATAAAAAAATTTTTTTAAAAAATTTTTTTTTCCCAAACCCCTTCCCCCAAAAATTTGGGGAAAAAAAAAAATTTTTCCCCCTTTTTTAAAAAATTTCCCAATTAAATTTTTTAAAATTTTTAAACCCCAAACCCAAAGAAACCCCAAAAAAATTTTTTTAAAATTTTTAAAAACCAAAAAAATTTTTTTTCCCAAAAAAATTTAAAACCCCAAAATTTAAAAATTTAAACTTTTTTTTTTTTTGGGGGGGGAAATTTTTGGGAAAAAACCCCCCCTTTTTTAAAAATTTTAAACCCCAAAAAAAACCCCAAAGGTTTTTTAAAAAAAATTTAAAAAAATTTTTTAAAACCGGGGTTTTTTTCCCCAAAAAAAATTTTAAAAAAAAAAAATTTTTTCTTTAAAAATTTTTTGGTTTTTCCCCTTTTAATTTTTAAATATCTTTAAAAAAGGGGGTTTTTTCCCACGTTACCATGGAAAAATTAAAATTTTTTAAAAAAAATTTTTCCGTTTAAAAAATTTTAAAAATTAAAGGGGGGTTTTTTTGGGGCCCCCAAACCCAAAATTTAAAATTTTAAAAACCCCCTTTTAAAAACCCCCTTAAAACCCCCCAATTTTTTTAAATTTTTAAAAATAAAAAAAAAACCCAAAAATTTTAAAACCAAAAAGGTTTCCCAAAAAAAATTAAAAATTTCCCCACCAAAATTTTTAAAAAGGGGTTTTTAAAACCCCTTTAAAAATTTAAAATTTAAAAACCCCCTCCCAAAAAAAATTGGTTCCCCTTAAAAACCCCAAAAAAGTTTCCCTTTTCCCCAAAAAAAAAAAAAAAAAAAAAAACAAAACAAAAAGGTTTTTCCCCCCCCCGGGGGAAATAAAAAACCCAAAAACCGGCCCCAAAAAATTTAAAAAAAGGGGTTGGGGTTTTGGGGGGTTTTTTTTAAAAAAGAAAAGAAATTTAAAGGGGCCAAAACCTTTTTAAAAAAAAAACCCCTTTTTGGGGTTCCTTCCCCCTTAAAACCCCTTTTTTTAAAATATTTTTAAAACCCTAAAATTTTTAAAAATTTTTTTTTTAAAAAAAAAAAAAAAATTTTAAAACCAAAAATTTAAAAATTTAATTTTCCCTTCATTAAAATTTTAAAAAAAAAAAAAAAAAAATTTAAATACGGGAAAAATTTTTCCCTTTTTTTAAAAAATTAAAATTTTTAAAAGAATTAAAATTTTTCCTTTCGAAATTTTTAAAAATTCTAAATTAAAATTTTAAATTTTTTTAAAAAAAAAATTTTTTTTTTTTTTTAAAATTTAATTTAAAATTAAACCTTTAATTTTTGGGCTTTTAAACCAAAATTTTCCCCAAGGAAAAATTTAAATTTAAAAGGGGGAAAAAAAAAAAAAAAAAAAAATTAATTATTTTAAAAAAATTAAAAAAAATTTTTTTTTGTTGGGAAAAAAAAAAAAAATTTTTAAAAAAAAAAAAAAAAAAAAAAGAAGATTAAATTTCAAAAAATTTTAAAAAAAAAAACAAAAACCAACAAAATAAAAACCAAAATGATTTTTAAACAAAAAAATTTTTTGTCCTTTTTTTTTTTTTTTTAAAAATTTATTTTTTTAATTTTAAAAAAAAAAAAAAGGTCAAAAATTTTTTAAAAAAAACCCCTTTTTTAAATTTTTTAATAAAAAGGAAAAATTAAATTTTTGCCTTTAAAAAATTTAAAGTTTTAAAAAATTTTTTTTAAAATTAAAAAATATTTTAATTAAATTTTTAAAAAAAAAAACCTTCCCTTTTTAACTTTTTTTTTTCTTAAAATTTTTCCCGGCCAAAAAATAACAAAAATTTTTTTCCCCTTCCCTTTAATTTTTTAAAAAAAATTTTTAAAAATTCAATTTTTGGGAAAAAAGGAAAAAATTTTTTTAAAACCCAAAATTAAAATTAAGGGAAAAAAATTTTGGGGTTCCGTTTAAAAAAAAAAAAAAAAGAACCCCCTTTTTTTTAAAAATTAAAACCTTTTTTTTTGAAAAAAAAAATTTTTAAAAAAAAGGGTTTTTCCCCTTTTTTTTAAAAAATTTTTGTTTCTTTGGACAAAAAAAAAGGGGGAAAAAAAAAGGGGAAAAAAACCCAAAATTTTTTCCCAAAAAAAATTTTTTCCCTTTTTTCCCCGGGGTTTAAATTTTAACCTTTTCCCCTGGCCTTTTCCCTTCCCCTTTTTTCGTTAATTTTTTCCCAAAAAATTCAAAATTCCCCAAAAATTCCACAAATTAAAAAAAAAAAAAAATTTTCCCTTTTTTTTTTACCTTTTTTTTTCCCAAAACCCCCAAAATTAAAAACCTTTTTAAAAAAAAAAAAAGGGGTTTTTCCCCAGGCCAAATTTTTTAATTTAATTTTTTGGGTTTTTTAAACCAAAGCTTTAAAAAAAAACCCCCTTAAAATTTTAAACCCAAAAAAAAATAACCCACAAATTTTTAAAAAAAAAAATTTTTTTTGGAAAAAACACCCTTCCCCCTTTACGGTTTTTAAAAATTTAATTTGGGGGCCACCAACCCAAACCCAAAAAGGCCCTTTTTTTTTAAAAAAAATTATAAAAAAAATTTAAAAAAAATTTAAAAAACCAAAGGGGAATTTAAAAGGGTTAAATTTTAAGGAAAATAAAAAACCAATTTTAACCAAAAAAAAAAAAAGGGTTAAAAGGGTTTTTTAAAAAAAAAAAAAGGGGGGGGTTTAAAGGTTTAAAAAAAATCAAATTTTTTAAAAAAAATTTAAAAAAGGTTTTTAAAAGAAATTTTAAATGGGAAAAAGGGAATTTTTTTTAAAAAAGGGTTTTTTAAAAAAATTTTCGAATTAAATGACCCCAAAAAAGGGGTTTGGTTTTGGGAAAAAGGGAAAAAAAACCCCCCCAGGAAAATTAAAATTTTTTAAAATTTAAAAAAACCAAATAAATTAAAAAAAATTTTAATTTTAAAAAAACCCCTTTTTACCCAAAATTTAAAAAAAAAAAAACCAAAGAACCCCTTTTTTTTAAAAAAAAATTTTTTTTTCCAAATTTCCAAAACAAAATTTTTTAAAATTGGTTTTAAAAAATTAAAGGGAATTTTGGGGGAAAAAAAAAAGAATTTAAATTTAATTTTTAAAAAACCCAAAACCTTTTAAAACCAAAAAAAAAATTTTTTAAAACTTAAACCCTTTTAAGCCATTAAATTAATTTTTAAAAAAAAAAAGGGAAAATCCTTAACCCCAATAAAATTTTTTTTTAAAAAATTTTTAAAAAATTTATAAATTTAAGGAAAATAAGGCCCTTTTAAATTTTAATGATTTAAAAATTAAAATTTTTAAAATTTAAAATTTTTAAAAAAAAAGTTAAAATTTAAGGGTTTTTTTTAAATTTAAAATTTTTAAAACCCCAAAAAAAAATAAAACAAAATTTTTTTGGGAAAATTTAAAAAAAAATTAAAAATTTTTAAAAAAAAAAAGAATTTTAAAAAAAAAATTTTAAAAAAAAAATTTTTTTTAAAAAAAAATTTAAAGGGAGGGTTTGTTTTTTTTTTTAAATTTTAAAATTGGGGGTTTAAAAAATTTTAAAAATTTAAAAATTTTGGTTTATTTTTTTCCCCCTTTAAAAAATTTAAATTTTTTAAATTGGGGAAAAAAATTTTTATCCCAAATTTTGGAAAAAAATTTTCCTTTAAAACCAAATAAAAAAAAAACAATTTTAAATTTTAAAAAATTTTAAATTAAAATTTTAAATTTATAAAAAAAATTTTAAAAATTTTTTTAAAAAAAAAAAAAAAAAAAGGGGTTTTTGGTTTTTTTTTTTAAAAAAAATTTTTCCTTTGGGAAAATTTTTTCTAAAAATTTTAAAGAATTTTTAAAAAAAATTTTACCCCCCTTTTAAAAAAAACTAAAAAAATTTAAAAAAAAAAAAACAATTTTTTAACCCCCCTTTTTAAAATTGGGGCCCCTTTTAAAAATTTTAAAAAAAAAAAAATTAATTTAAAGTTAAAAATTTGTTATTGGAAAAAAAACCCCTTTTAACAAAATTTTTAAAGCTTTTTTTAAAAATTTTTTTCCTTTCCCAGTTAAAAAAAAAAATTAAAAATTAAAATTTGAATTTGAACCTTAAATTTTTTTAAATTTAAAAATTTTTTTTTTCCACTAACTTACCGTAACAGAGAAATAGCCATATTGCCGGAAAGCTCAGTAAAAGTAGAGAAGTTATGGGTTCTACAGTGACGCAGGTGGTACCTAAAATCTTAAAAGAGAAGGGAGGGCACTAGCTAGATAGATTGACAGCCAGCCCTAGATAAACGGAGAGAATTAGTCCCTTTCCTAGCTAAGCAACCAATATAAGGAAGAATCTGGGCAGTAAAAGAGATAGTTACAAGTTAGAACGTCTGCGGCAACCGTGGCGCGATAGCAAATAAATCTATGCAGGTGGAGATGATACGTATGTTCGGCTAACGTTAGATGGTGAAGGAAACGGATCGGGTTCGGCTCTGCAACGTTAACCCTATTTATATTTGAGGGCGCCAGACCTACCTAGTAAACCGTTCATTAGGTCAAATAAACTAGTAGTTCCACCATGCGCATAAATACATTGTTACACGTCCAAACCGCACTAGGCGTCGTGTAGGCTTACTAATGTAAGCGGGTTGCCAAGCCAGCTAACAGGGAGATGGGCGTGGTCGAAATAATAAGTAAAATGAATGTTTAAGCTCAAACACCTTACACTTATACTCAAATAGCTCAAGGGAAAATATGTCTCTAGGCGCCACCACAATCGAAACTTTGCAAAATAATTGTCTTAAGTGGATGTTAATTAACCCTACTTGATTGTGGAAAGTAGGATTGTGCTTACTCGGTAAACTCATAGAAGGTTCTAAAACAAACACTCGTCCAAAACAATTCAACTCAAAAAATTTAGTACTACCCAGGTTATTAAAACTTTTGAAACACCTCGTAATAAAATATCCAAAACAAAAATTATAATACGGTAACTGAATTTTTCCTTTTCGTATACACATAAACGTTAAGTTCCTATTTATTAATGAATAAAATATCTTGTCATTCAATATTCGATAATTAATTTTGAAAACTTTAAATAAAAGCAGATCAAAAATTGCTTTTTTCTTTTGAATCGTACTTGACATAAACTGTATAATTTTCAAATTTTTATACTTAATGAAATTTTAAACAACAGCTGATCTTTAATAATTTTAATGAAACTGATATAAAATTTTGTAAACCATGGTTAAATAAACAACAAAAAAACATTTAACGATAAATATATATTTCCTGCATAAAATAATCAAACACAAATATTTAATATATTACATGCTTGGTGGAAATCTTAAACCAAAATACCAATTTGCCTTACTGCAAAATTTACTACTAAAAAAAAAAAAACAAATGATACAATATTATCAAGAACGATTATCTTTCAACTAAATTAATACTTAACCAACAATACACAAATAAACCAAAAGATAACGTGCTTAAATGAGTTTTCATAATTAAATCTAACTCTTACTTAAAATTTGTCCATAAATCCTTAGCTTTTCTTTCTTCTTCCGTAAATTAATTATTGTAGTCCATTGGTAATCCTAAAATTGCCTGAAGCACATTAAGGCTCAAAAACTTAATCCTTTTTGCACTCGCTATTGGTTCACTAGCGAGGTTAACCCCAAAACACATTAATAACGTAAACATTGGTTGCTTCTTAAAATTTCTAACAACTTTACAATTTAGTCCTTTACACAAATAAACTTTCAATGTCATAAACGTTACTTAAACATTGGTTTTAAATATACAATGAACCCTTCGTTCACTTAACAGGTGGTCCAAAATAGTTTTAACTAAATTTCGTTACAAAACGCGCGCAAACTTATACTACTATTAAACAACTGTTAACTTTATTTAAATCTGCTTTGCACTATTATTTTCTTGAAAAAACAAACTAATTTTTACTTCAACTCAATTTAATTATGGTATTGTTTATGAATGTCTTTTCAATTTATCCCGGTTTAAACGCAGTTAATTTAAACAAACTTCATTAAAATTTCACAAACATACTCCCATTCTCCCTTCACTTGGCGGTCTCAAAGCCAAAAGAACCCTCAAACTTCAACTCAACGAAACCCTCGTCAATCTCTGACTTCCTATTTATAACTTCAGTCATCCATCTTTAAACATGTCTTCCTTCCGCGTTATATTCTCCAATAATATTCACTCAAAATTTTCGTTCTGACAACTGCTTCCTCTATACAAGCACGCGTGTAATTACAATACATCGCCATATTTTTTCCTTACAAATTTTACTTAAAAGAAACCATTTCGTCATTAATTCAAGTGGCCCTCTGGACCATTACACAACTTTTAACCATTCCAACTGCGCTCGATCTCCTTCCGCAACATTTGCAAAAATCAGTAAGTCTAATGTCTCAAATTCCATATACAACATTTATTCTCAAACAATTGCACAACATTACAAAACTTTCTGAAATTATACTTAAACATACCCAATCTTTCTTACATATTTTTAAAACATTCTACATTTATTCTTCACATTTTCTAACAAGATTTATCTTATCTCCAACAACATTCCTTTTTTATCAGCAAAACAGAAGCAATCCAGTGGAAAGCATTATCGTCCCATGGACAAATTTCTTTCACATTTACATTCATCAGAATTTATTTTTTCAACACTAAAGTCTTTATAACATTCAAATACCGTCTCTACATACAAATAATATCTTTCCTAAACCAGTGGCGTATCATACACCCAACACATTATATACAAAAAAAATTTTTTTTCGTTCAAACTCAATACACTCGTGCTCAAAACACGTAATAACGTCATTAAACATCCTATATACAGGGTGCGTCATCGCAACCTGACACCTCCTCCACAAGGAGATTTTCCCAGAAAACTCAAAAATACTGGTCCTAAGAGACCTACACAAAGTCAAAACTAGAAACTTCACCGAGGTCCGCTCTAAGCCACAACCCAAAAATACGACGGCTAAAATTCTAAAACCAAAATACCAAAACCTTCAACATGGGACTCAACTCCCGTCCCAACGTCTCACCCTACCTCGACACACCCTTTGATTAGTCCCTTACGACAAGCAGTTGGCCTCTGCTGTAGGAAAATTCTAGGCCGTCCCTACAAGCCAAGGGTGCCCCAAGGACACAACAAAACAGACAAATTCTGATACAAAAGAAAATAGAAATAGTCAATTCTACACGCCCGATAGTTTTCCGACCAACCTACCAATAGCAATCTGACGGTAAAATAACCAAAAAAATTGATCAATTCATTCAATAGCCAACCTACTATATATACACTAAAATCTTAACTAACTTAATCGTCTGACGGTCAAACTTTAAATCTTTGGCATTATGCCTCTAGAGTCGCCGAGGCGTCCGATAACTCATACGTCTGATACGAAACTTTTTCTTTATATAAAACGGTCCAATAAATTTAGGTGCTAATTTGCGGCAAAATAACGCGACGCGTCCGATAAAACATAATTCTTCCGCCACAAGTATCTCCTACTTGAAAAGTAAATCTTCTTCGTAAATCGTAATTCTTCTTACTTCTAATATACGCTGCATTCAATCTTCTCTTAATTCATCATACCTTCTTGAAAACATTGCCTCTAGCAATTAAAGGTTCTCTATTCGCAAACGCGACGTCATTCAAAGTATTACCCACTACGGGTTCTCCATGTCTCGTTCCATCGAGATTAATTTCTCTACCAAAATTCGCAAAATACGGCGTCATCCAGTAACTTCATGAGTCCCTAATTGCAAAGCCACCTTCGCTAAATACTTGTCCCAATTTCTCTGATTGTCTTCAATATACGATGCTAACATAGTCTTCATTACTCGATTAACCCTTTCTGTTGGGTTCGCCTGAGGGTGATAATTGCATTAAAATGATCTTGGCAAAGATACCATATTCCTAAAACTGCACTTCTAAACTGTGATCCGTTATCACATAACACATACAACGGTACACCAAATAATAAAACACATTTTCTTCAATATTTTCAAACACCCGCGGCCGTAGCCGTACGTAACGGGAAAAAAACAAACTTCGTAAAATAATCTGATACTACTAGAACATAACTATAACCACTTTTAGACCTAGGAAGAGGTCCCACAATATCCGTCGAAATCATTTGCCACGGTTTATCGATAACGGATGCTGAGTCATTAACCCTGCCGGTAATCGCTGTTCAGGTTTATGTGCTATACACCTTCACACTTATTCACATAACGTTTCACATCACTTTTTTAACTTAGGCCAATAATATAATTTCGAAATACGCTCATATGTCTTGAATATTCCTGCATGTGCAGTAGGTTCGTTGATACTTCTCAACATTTCACCACGTTTCGCCTTCGGAATAACTTCACGCCAACTTTCCGCGTCTTCACGTAAATTCGGATAACACCTTAATGCTTATATAACTTCCCATCTTGAACTCTCCATTTTGGATACGCTATCGGTCGATTCTCAATACATCTCTTCATTCTTTCAATCCATTTATCTTCTACAATATCTTCTTCATTATGGTCTTCGCCGGTAATGTCACTGTCGGTATTATCTTCACTGACGTTTCCTCAATAACGGAACTGATCGCGATAAGGTATCGGGTACTACATGATCTCTACCCTTCCTATGTAAACTTCAAAATCATACTGCTGGAGCCTAACTGCCCATCGAGCCAAACGTCCTGTTGGATCCTTCAAATTATGTAACCATACTAAAGATGCATGGTCCGTAATAATAAACTTAACCCTTCGATGTATGGTCTTAGCTTCTATCGACCATAACACCGCCAAACACTTTCTCCGTAGTCGAAAACTTCCCCACGCGTCAAAGATCTACTATTATAACATATAACTTTTCCACTTCATCGATAGTCTGAGTCAAAACTGAGCCGATTCCATAATCCGATGCGTCAGTTTGAATCGAAAACGGTAAACCAAAATCTGGACACGTCAAAATAGGTGCTGTCACCAAACAATTCTTTAATATCTAATGCTTCACTACATTCTTCCGTCCACTCAAAACGTACATTTTTCTTCTAATTTCGTAAGAGGTGCGATAATAGACGAAAACTGCGCGATAAAACGCCGATACCACGATGCCATACCGATAATTCTTCTAATTTCCGTCGCCGTAGTCGGACCGGAATCTTCAAAATCGCTTCAACCTTCTCGGGATCAACTGATAAACCGGTAGAATTTACCACATAACCCAAATAAAACGTCACGACAAAAGGAACACTTGTCCTTGCTCAACGTTAAACCTGCCCGTTCAAAACGCTTAAACACTTCCGTTTTTGTTTTCAAACGTCGGTGTACAAATTATAGTATCATCAAGATAAACAAATACATAAGGTTCCAATTCTGAACCAATAACACTGTCAATTAATCGTTGCCACGATGCCGGTGCATTAACAACCAAAAGGCATTCTTTAAACTGATAAAGACCCTATTGGGGTAAAAGCCGTAAACTTTTCGAATCCTCGCCATTGGCAATTGCCAATACGCAGACTTAATATCTAAAGACGAAATAAACTTCGCGTCACGAAGACGATCTAAAATTGACGAAACGTAAGGAATAGGATAACATCCTTCTCCGTAACCTTATTCAACTTGTTCAAAAAAAATTTCCCATCCTTCTTTTACTCTACTAAATTTGGAACCCAACTCTTTTCCTTAGTCCTCAAAATAATCCTCAACTAAATTATCTAATAAATTCAATTGATCGGTAGTCAAATCTAAACGTGAATGTATTACCAAATCCCTAGTCTCTAAAATTTCAATTTCACTCAAACTTTCAAACTGCCATTCACCTCTACGAAAATCAGGTACAATTGCCTTTTTCCAAAAATCCCATCCTAAAATCATCTGATGTCTTATATCGGGTACAAAATCACGTCCATTATAACAATTTTCCTCTAATTTCAATCGGAATTCACATTAAAAAAACTTTCTGGCCATTCGCCACAACACACGTAGTCACACGCTTACTTTACACCTAACTTAATTTCTAAACTATTCCATCCTTTTATTCCCAAAATTGTTCTAGAAGAACCACTATCCAAAAGTGCTAACATAGACTGACTATAAACATTAACATAAATAAACGGTTCTCATCTGAACCCTGATTGTCAAACATATACCCATTAAAACTTTATTTTCGAAAACGTTATTCCGCTTTATTTCGAGAACTATTATAAAATATAGCCGACCTAAAAAATTTCGGAAGACAATATGCGACTGTCTATTGCCTCCTTCCCATTTCCCTGATTACGTGAAAATCGTGAACATTTAGGACATGTCCTAACGGTAAAATCTGCCCCCACATCGATAACAAACATATTCTTTTTCGGTACTGACATGAAATGCCTTATGATTGCCTTGCTTGCAATTCCAACAAACAAAGGTTTCGCCACATTCATAATCTTTCTGGACCCAGACGTTTCACTTCCACTCTCAGATACCTTAACTTGTCACCCTTCACAACATTACGTGATTCACAAACACCTCTACTTCCACATATGCTAAATCAGTCTCTAAATCCGACTTTCTCCTACGGGGTACGTAACTGTCCATGCCTGTATACGTTCTTCAATCAATCTCCCATACTTAATTAAATCACTAATAGTACTAATTTGGGTAAGTCCTAATTGAGTCTGATAAATAGGAGGATATTTTTACATAAAATTCTTAATTTTTATCCTCAGATAACCCTTCATTAAGTCGCGAAAATAATGTGCGCATAATCCCACATAAATAATAGGTTCGTCAGACGCCTGTGCGTCGCTTAATTTCCTCATAATTCTCATCATAATCACTTGGCTGGAACTGCAAACGCAAAGATTCCACCAATTAATGTCTTAACCTCTTCCTAATTGACCTGACATAAATAAGTGCTGTACCGGTAAACAAATCTAAACATTCTGCAAACAGTTGCTCATCCTTAACGTTACGGGAAACTTGTAACTCACTAATTTCTCCAAAAATGCATTTAACGACAAAGACTTAATGTCACCTGAAAAGAGATGTTCCACTTGCATAGGGAACACTCTTCCACAGTCATAATAGGTGCTACGTTTACTAAAGGTCAACTATTGGTAATTCAGTCTTAAAATTGGTTGATGGTGAAGCCATCACGTCATCAGTACTTATCCCACATTAAGTCCCACTACTTGCCTATCTAAAATTTCATAATTGAAACTAAAATTGCCATACTCGTAATAAATCCTTTTCTTTATTTTCACATCAGTTTTGCCACAACAATTAATTCTATTAAAATATACTTAAATTTTGTCTCAATAGGTATAATTTTCGTAGTCACGTTACTATGTAATTCATCAATTAATTTCAATTTTAACTTAGTTTCGTTAATAGCTAACCTATCGTATCAAATTAAATGGGTATGGTACTGCCCACCCGCAGCTTCTTCACTATAAATATTCCTAAGTGCTTTCCGTTAATGCCAAGGAAAGCCTCCCCTAATAGCTATCTATACTTAATCTCATTCAACGTCAAACAATCAATATGGATCTTATATCCCATCTTAACAAATAAAAGTTTCCCAAAATACTTAAAAATATCCTAAACAACTCGTTAATACCACCAAAATATCTTTAAACAAAGGAATTCCTTAACACACAATAACTCAAAGTCACAAATGTAAAATAAACACTAATTGTCTCCTCACAAAAAAAATTGGTTACGACTCAACATTCACTAATCTCAACAAGTCCAATCGATAATTCGTCAACAATCAGTAATCTAAACTTCAGAATCCAAAATTTACTACAATATTTCATCAAACAACAAAATTAAGTCACATTCAATCTCAAGGCCCCACACTTGGGCTGCCAAAAATTATGTTACACGTCCAAACCGCACTAGGCGTCGTGTAGGCTTAAATGTAAGCGGGTTGCCGCCAGCTAACAGGGAGATTGGTCGAAATAATAAGTAAAATGAATGTTTTAAGCTCAAACACCTTAACTTATCTCAAATAGCTCAAATCGGGAAAATATGTCTCTAGGGCCACCACAATCGAAACTTTTAAATAATTGTTTAAGCTGGATGTTAATTAACCCTACTTGATTGTAAAGTAGGATTTGCTTACTGGTAAACTCATATAGAAGGTTCTAAAACAAACATCGTCCAAAACAATTCAACTCAAATAAATTTAACTACCCAGGTATTAAAACTTTTGAAACAGTAAACTAAAATATCCAAAAAAATTTAATACGGTAACTGAATATTTTTCATTCGTATAACATATAACGTTAAGTTCTATTTATTAATGAATAAAATATCTTGCCAATAGATAATTAATTTTGAAAACTTTAAATAAAATTTATCAAAATTCATTCAATGAACGCTATCTTTAAATTTACTTTACTTATAATTTTGAATTCAAACATTTATTTCAAAATAAACTTTATTATACTAATGATTTTTAAACTAACAGCTGACATTAATTTTTTAATGAAACTATAAAATTTTGTAAACCAAAATAAACAACAGAATAAAACATTTAACGAAAAATATATTGTCCGCATAAAATAATCAAACACAAATATTTAATATATTACCGTGGGAAATCTTAAACCAAAAAATACCAATTTTTTACCAAAATCTTACTACAAAAAAAACATAAAATTACCAAGAACGATTATCTTTCAACAAATTAATTTAACCAACAATACACAAATAAACTAACAAAAGATAACGTGTTAAATATTTTCATAAAAATTAAACTTAAAAATTTTTAACCTTTTTTTTTCTTCTTTCTTCCGTAAATTAATTTATTCCATTGGTAATTCCAAAATTGCCTCATTACACAACTCAACAAACTTAATTTTTTGCACTCGCATTTTCACACATTATTACCCAAACACTAAATTCGTTAACATGGTTGTTTCTTAAAATTTTACAACTTTTAAAACAATTTAGTCCTTTAACAAATAAACTTTCAATGTCATATAACGTTACTTAACATTGGTTTTAATATAATGAACCCTTCGTTCACTTAACAGGTGGTCTCAAATATTTAGCTGAATCTCGTTACAACGCGCGCTAAACTTGATACTACTATTAACAACTGTTATCTTTATTTAAATCTGCTTGCACTATTATTTTCTTGAAAATAAACAAACTAATTTTATCTTCAACGTCAATTTAATTATGGTATTGTTTATGAATGTCTTTTCAATTTATCCCCGGTTCGGGTAACGCAGTTAATTAAACAATTACTGCTTAAATTACAAACATACTCCCACCGTCACAGTCTATCCCACTAACTCGCACGCGCCTTCCGCCAACCTTCACAAGCAACAGCCAAAAGAAGCTTACTTCCTCTAACTTCAACTAACTAACTGACAATCCTTCGTCAATCTCTGACTTCCTATTTATAACTTCAGTCATCCATCTTTAAACATGTCTTCCTTCCGCGTTATATTCTCCAATAATATTCATTCAAAATGTTATCGTTCTGACAACTGCTTCCTCTATACAAGCACGCGTGTAATTACAATACATCGCCATATTTGTTTTCACTTACAAATTTTACAATTACTTCAGAAGAAATCATCTTCGTCATTACATTCATTCAGTGGCCCTCTGGACCATTACAACTTTTAACCGTTATCTCCAACCTGCGCTCGATCTCCTTCCGCAACATTTGCAAAAATCAGTACAGTCTAATGTCTCAAATTCCATATAACACATTTATTCTCAAACAATTGCACAACATTACAAAACTTTCTGAAATTATCACTTAAACATACCCAATCTTTCTCTACATATTTTCTAAAACATTCTACATTTATTCTTCACATTTTCTAATCAAGATTCCCATCTTATCTTCCAACATTCCTTTCTTTATCAGCAAAACAGAAGCAATCCAGTGGAAAGCATTATCGTCCCATGGACAAATTTCTCTTCACATTTACATTCATCAGAATTTAATTTTTCAACACTAAAGTCTTTATAACATTCAAATACACGTCTCTACATACTAAATAATATCTTTCCTAAAATCCAGTGGCGTATCATACACCCACACATTATATACACACAAAAAATTTTTTTTCGTTCAAACTCAATACACTCGTGCTCAAAACACGTAATATACGTCATTAAACATCCTTATACAGGGTGCGTCATCGCAACCTGACAACATGATAAAACAACTGATGTTTGATTTAATATAATATAAATATATTATATATACAAAAGTAGGTGACAAAATTTTAAAGTACACCACTAAAGGTGGCAAGTAAAAGGTGACCTGATTTAAGGCACTAATGAACAATCGTTCTGAACTTAACCAATATCAAGACCTGAATAATTAGGCATTAGGTTATTACAGCTATGGATTAATCTAATTGACTCAACAATTTCTTATAGAGCGCAATAACTGGCTTCCATAAAACCTGAAAACTTAGATCAATCGTAGGTTCGATTCTAATATAATTTAATGATTGCTAAAACTTGAAGTGTCTTTGTTAAAGTAACGATATTTGACTGTAGAACGAGTACATAACAAGTAAATTACTTTGGCCAAGGTAAGCTAGTCTGTGTTGTTAGTCATATCGTATAATTGTTTCGCACCTATACATGCACATGTCAATAATTTCGGTACCGTAGTCACAGTTTCTGATAATAAATGTGAACGTTAAAAAACAACTGCCATACTATCAATAATTGTTAAAGTAAATAATCAGGAAGCGGTTACTAGGTGAAGTTCAAAGTAAAATTTCATTAATAACTCAAAGTTGCACGACCGTATCTTTACAAAGATTGTAACTTTGAATGTAAGAGAGGTAAGAAAAAAATATAAACTAAAGTAGCCTGACCTTTTTTTTATGAAAATAATACTCTCTAAGCTTGTTTTTTTTTCTCTAGTAAAATAAGCCAAAGACTTGGGATGTTACAATGTTGGACTTGGCTGCCATAAGGTTCAGGTCTAGAACCGAGGATGGTACCTTTCGATAGGACATAACAACTCCAACGTACTATTAGGAATGTAACTATTTATATAAACTTTACAACCAACATTTTTAAAGCTGAAAAGTTTCCGTAAGTATGGTATATAATTGTGAAATTCTAATGTCTTACCTAGCTGTTATAGCTTGGTTAATATATAAGACGAATAGAAATACTACGAGTACTCGGAGGTCAATTACTATATCCAATATAACAAGATTTTCCAGCTAAAAGATTTCCTTGAGTATGTTATACAATGATGAAAACTAATGTCTTCTATTAATTAATGAGTGAAGAAGTATGATGAATATTTTAAGTTTAACAACTATACACAATATACAGACAGATAATAACTATATGCAATCTGTTCTTTTTATTTCAAAGGGTAACGTTGAATACCGATCCCAAAAATAATTCAACTATACAACGTAATAATTTCTGGTTAATTATCCAACGGAAGACTTTTAATAAAATTTAGTTTTCAAAGGCGAACAAAGAATTTTTAATTAAAAAGTTTTTAGAAACCCTTTTTAACAAAATTTAACTAAATTTAGTTTAAAATTATCTTTCAAAAAACAATTTACAAAATTAAATTATGTAATTAATACAAAATTAAAGAATACAATTTTTTTACCAAATCCTTTAATGGGTTTTAACCATTTCATTAAATGCAAATAAAAATTTTCGTGAGGAAAAGGAAAAGGATGATTTACCAAAAAAAGTTAATATGCAAAATCATTAAATTCCACCTTTTTAAAATTTTTAATAAATAATTTTAAAATTTTCCTAAACGCCTTGGAAAACCTAAATAAAAAAATTAAGACTTGGTTTGGGAAGAACCTACCAATTTATTATTTGGTAAAATTTTGAACCAAAGTTTGTTTAAATTCTTTTAAGAACCCTTTACCAAAAATATTTTGCCTCTAATTTTTGTAATTGGAACCAAAATTTAATGCACCTCAATTTTCTTTTCCAATTTCTTTGGGTTAAAAACTTACCAGACAATTAACGTTTTCCCCAAAAATAAGGTTTTGGTTTCAGAAATTTATTTTTCCTAAAACCAAATTTCAATAACAAATTTTGCCATAAAGTGGAATTTAAAACTTCAAAACGTTGGAATTCAACGTTCCCTAAATATCAAAAAATGCTTTAAAAAGTTAATTGAACCACCAATTTCCATTTTAAATGCAATTTTTTTCTTTTCTTTTGAAAGAATTTTTCCCAAATTTTGTCAAGATATTAAATTTAATTCCACAAATCAATTTTCTTTTCCAATTTAGCTTGTGAACGGCAACTGTTTTTAAAAATTGGTTTTTTTCCCCAAATTTATTTCCTTCCAAATTTAATATTTCTTATCGAAAAACACCCAAATGAGGTTTAAATCTTCTTTTGTCTTTCAACTTTATAATGGAAGTTTTTTGCAAATTTCCAAATTTTAAAAGCAAACCAACCCTTTTCTTAAGAAAAGGTTTTCCCCAAATTTGTAATTTTTTAAATTACCTAAATTAATAATTCTGCACTTTGCAACAATTATTTTAAAAGGTAAAAAAATTTTTGATTGTTTCCCAATTTCCTAGACAAACGGAAACCTTTGGTGGTTTAAAAATTTTTGGGTTGGGTTAGTTTTAAATAATAAAATTTTTTGCAATTATGATAAAAAAGGTTAAATTTAAACAAAAATTTTTTAAGAAATTTATTGAACTTTTAAATATTTTAATAATTCTGCGAATCTTAACAATAAATTAAAAATTTGGAAACGTTCCTTGTTGAAATTGAATCACCCTTTTTAAAAAATTGAATTGTGGGTTTGTTTTTTCCTAATCCAGTCCATTGAAAAATTGTAATTTCAAAAAATTTATTAAAAATGAAAAATTTTTTTAAGCGAATAATAAATAATTTTAAAATTTTACAAAACGTTTTTAAATTAATTCCCTTTTAAATATCCCGTGTTTCCTAACCACCCCACTGAAAAACGGAAAATAATTTAAATAAAAATGAAAAAGCAGGAGCGGATAATTTTTATTTTCAAAAATTTTTAAATTCTTTTAGAGAAAAAACTTTAACCCCCAACTTCAAAAAAGGAAGGAAAAGAAATAGGTTCTTAAACCTTAAAAGGGTGAAGCCGAAAGCTTGGAAATGGGGAGGTACAAGGAAATAGTTAAATTGGTTAAAAAAGAAAACAACTTCCAAAAAAGAAGGAAAAGAAAATTATTTACCTGAAAATAATGGGAAATAATAAAGGAAATAAATTAAAGGACAAATTTTCCCAAAAACCAAAAAAATATAAGTTAAAATGAGATTGACGAGGGTAAGTCGTGAGCTTGTGCTTACGCACACAGTAATTTATAATTTATAATTATAATACTAAAAGCAACAATACCCCGTCCGGCCGACGCAAGATCTTACGTACCAGCTGAGAACCAATATTTACGATTAACCTCCCGGAAATATCCAACCCATACTTCAACTCAAATTAATAACGCGTTGACATCAAGAGGTACCATTATTTCGTCAAAAAGAGTTAGAAGCAGGTTGAGGAAGCACAATTCAAGAGCCAGAAAACGCGCTATTTATCCAATGTTGAATAAGTAGCGTGTTGCTCGTAGAAGGTGGGCAGAGGTTCATCGGTATTGGGGTGCACGTCACTGGAGCAGGTGTATGTTTACCGGTGAGTCCAGATATCGTTTGCACCATTCTGACGGGCGTATTTTAGTGTGACGTAGATCAAACGAGTGCTACAACGAATAATATCTAGCTCCTCAGGTAGCTTTTGGAGGTGGTAGTGTAACTGCTTGGGGTGAGATTATTTTAAATGGGCTCACCGAGCTGATTGTTTTGATTGGAGAAACAATGAATGCTACCATTTATAGAAATCGATGTATTCTACCTATTGTAATTCCATTTGCGAAAAATTTTGTCCGAGATTTTATTTACATGGACGTGAATGCTAGTCCCCATCGTGCAGCATTGGTGAACACCACCTTTCAATATCATCAAATTGAGAGAATGGTTTGGCCTGTCTACTCGGCGGATTGTAATCCCATAGAACATCTGTGGGATAGGCTGCAACGTCAATTATCCAAAGACCAAAATGCTCCAAATACACCAAATGTATTATTAGAAAAGTGGGAGCAGATACTACAGAACTTGATCAACAATTTAATATTAAGCATGCCAAGCAGATGTAAAGCAGTTTGTCGTAAACGTGGAGGCCCTACACGTTATTAAATAAAAAGAACTTTTAAGTTTCGTGTCGCAAACTGAAAAATTAATTGGTTCGAAATTAAGAGTAAATTCAACTTCTTTATTTCTAAGTTGTGCTGTTTTTGAGTTGTATGTCATCAAAGTTTTAGGTGTTACAGTTATAAATTACTGAAAAATAACTGAAAACTATATTTTAAGGCGAATATAGTGTATTATTGTCAAGAAATGTGTTAATAAAAGGTTTTTTTTGCTTTTTTTTTATGGTCCACTTTAATTGTGCAGTAGTTTATTAAATTTAAACACCAAAATGTTCATGAATAACATATCTCAAAGAAGCAACTTAAGCAGTTGAGCGTGCTATAGAACACAATATTAGGATTAACATTTGGAACAATACATATATTTAATAACAAAAGAAAAATGATTAATAATAGCGTACTTGTTTTTTGATGAACACCCGGTATATTTATACATTTAATTGCATGCAACTACGTGTTTTATCTACTACCTTCGTATTGAAAGATCCACTTAAGCATGGTCAATTTATATTGAAATTTAGTGTCGTAAGTTCTTTTTGTGCAAAACCTACATGAATGAGTTACAGCAAGTAAAATAAAATATCAATAACCACAAAGAGCTTGTTAAAATTTAGTTACAAAGCAATTAAAGCGGATTTTCGTAGCTGCAGGCAATCCACATAAAGGAAAAATTTAATGAATTGGCATTAGATACTAAACAGATCGTTTTAGATAACCTCTTTCTAGCGATCGCAAAAAAAAAATCTTACATAAATCGTACAATGAATTATTTTCTTATTTTACATTATATACCATAGCGTAAATAACCCCCTTAAAATTGTAGCAACATGTAATAAAGCACTGAATATGAAAAGTTAATTTAGCGGCGGCGTAAAACACAAAAAAAAATAGTTATTATACTAAAGAGTTCACTTATCTACTTTAAATGGTGATCAATCTTCGTGACATAGACGCATCAAGTGTGTCGCAAAAGATTATAGTCGTAAATATGTTGCAGCAGCCACTGTCCTTGGCGTTGCGAATGTATAAACGATGATACCGCGTAGCAAATTCGATTTGTTACTTGTTTAATTATCGCGTTATCCGATAATTTCCGTAATTACAAAAATTACAATAATAAAACTATTATATTTGCACTAATAACCAAAGAACGGTTCGACTTCGAGGTGCTTGTGCCTAATAAAGGGGAAAAGCAAGTGCCAGCGATAAGAAACAGGTATCGCAGACGACCCTGCATGTTAAACATAATGCATTGTTTGGATGCTGTTGAAATTTAAATTAAAGCTGCGTTTACATTACATACAAGCAAAATTATTAGTAAAGAAAGAAAAATGTAACAAGTGCATGAAACGTACTACATTGTTAACCCTCCTATCGTCAATATGACCCAATCGCGTTCTTCTAATGTGCATAACTCGATAATTTATTTAAATATTTCTATGCGTGATTGTTATTTCATTACTCTAATAGCGGTGTACTTAGATTGATATTAGAAAATTAGAATTATTTTTTTTTAAATGCGTTTGTTACACTCACTGTGTTTGGATCTATATGACCGGTGATTTGTTATTTTGTAATTTGAAGAACGAGAAGCAGATTATTAGCATAGACGAATGTATTTTATTAGCTTTGTTTTATTTTCATAAATATTAATAACTTACATAAAATTGCCACATTATTGCGCAATACTGCGCATACTTCATGCGTTATTTGCGTACAGGTTTATTCCTGTTGAGACTTGTCGGTGGCTCCGCATATAAATGCAGCCAGTGAGCATCTGTGTGTTAGTTTCATAGTAAATACCAAACTTGATGCTATAATCTAATAAGAAATAGCTAACAATTGAAATTTATTATTGAAAATGTGCAGTGAGTAAGGGATTGTGGGATGAATGGGTTGTAATTCTACCTAAGCCTATAATATTCACGAAAATGTAACAGTAAATGAGCAACTGATACCTTTTCGAGGCCTTTGTCCTTTTAGATAGCACATCGCGAATAAACCTGCTAAATACGGAGTCAAGATTTGGATTTTATGCCATTCTTTAACTTCTTATGCATATAATTGGTTTACCTTAAAAGAAGGTGAACTTCCAGAGAAATCTTAAAAGTGTTTAGATCTTACTTACGGTCTAAAAGGTTATGACGATAACGGCATGTGTAACCAACATCATAAAAATCCGTATATGATTTTAGATTACAACAAAATTAACCCTGCTGTTACCTTCGGGTCTATATGTCCCGAAATAAAATTGTTTTTTAGATAACTTTTTTGTTTATTAATATCTAAACTTCGTAGTTAATGACTTTGTTCCTAATCCATTGAAGAATGAGGTGGCTTGTTTGTTTTTTTCCTTATTTTTTTAAACATGACTGTTACATTGATAATCCTCGGGTCATTATGACTCGAGGCTGTAATACATTAGTAGGACGTTTAAATTTGTATTTCCAAATATTTTATATTGAAATTTGAGGATAGATAATATGAATATCATCACATGCTTGTTCAAATGTACCTACCTATGCAGTTACTACAGCATTTTCGGCAGGTCTGTAGCCGCGTGTGCAAGTCGAAACAGGAACAGACTTGCAAGTTCCAGCAGGTATAAATATCATATCGCAGTATGCAACCGACAGTTTTGGTTGTTACGTTGCATAATAAAGTGCGGTTTATTGTACGTACTACTGGTTCTTCTAAAGTGCTGAAATAACAATAATGGCAAAAAAAAATTATTGACGATGAAGCTTCTGAAGAGGAAGATCATATCAGTGAAGATAGTAATTATGAACAGTCAGACGATGATGTTTTCGACGATGCTGGACGGACAAATCCTACGCAATTGATGCCACCTGCTCAATCGGTTCAATCTAAAGATAATGTCATAACTTGGATGTTAGATCCATTTCCTCAATCAGCGCGTGCAACTAGTGCAAATATAATAAAAGTCGCTCCAGCTCCAACTACATACAGCAATGCACGAGTGCAGTATGTAAAATCTACATTTCAGCTATTTTTTAATAGTTCTCTGGAAAATATAATTTTGAAAATGACTAACATCGAAGGTCGTAGAGTGTACGGTGACAAGTGGCAAGAACTAGATGACATTACGTTGCAGGCGTACATAGGTTTGTTACTGTTAGGGGCACTTTACAGATCTCATGATGAATCTACCAGAAGTTTGTGGAATGCAGAAACAGGCAGACCTCCTTTTCGCGCAATAGTGTCGTTGAAACGATTTTATTACATATCACGCGTGTTACGGTTTGATAATAAAGAAGATCGTCAAGAAAGAAGGCTACGGGATAAGTTGGCTCCTATTAGACAATTTGGGACAAATTGGCTAAAATACTACCAAAATTGTACAATCCTGGGCAAAACGTAACTGTGGACGAGCAGCTGGTTTCATTTAGAGGTCGTTGTCCATTCAATCAGTATATATCAAGCAAGCCAGCAAAATATGGCATCAACATTTGGACGCTTTGCGATAGTGCAAGTTCTTATGCTTTAGAAGTTCAACTATATACGGGAAAACCACCTGGGGGAAAACCTGAAAAGGATCAGGGGCTGAGAGTAGTTTTAGACTTTGCTTATGGACTAAGAGGCCAGAATGTAACTTGTGATAATTTCTTTACATCGTATAAATGGTGTCAAATGCTTCTCAAAAGAAATCTTACTATGTTAGGGAGTGCCAGGAAAAGCAAGCCTGAGCTACCTATTAGGGAAGTAAATAACGTTGTGCATAGTTCCAAATTGTACTTTACTAAAGATACCGCAGTTGTCCCTTATATTCCAAAAAATACAAGAAGGTCATTCCAATGAGTACGTTTCATAACCAGAAACAAATAAGCGACAGAGAAGACAAAAAACCACAAATTATACTTGATTATAATTCTACAAAAGGAGCAGTTGATACATTAGATCAGCTAATCGGTGCATACACATGCAAACGAAAAACAAATCGATGGCCCATAATCTTATTTTACAACATTTTAGATACCAGTGCCTATAATGCTTTCTTCTTATGGCGCGAAATAAATCCAGACTGGAATAAAAATGTTTTGTTCAAAAGAAGACTGTTTTTGGAACAACTGGGCAAACAATTGGTAAATCCTTACATTTTGTACAGAAAGCATCTTCCCCGTAATGGACAAGCAGCTGCAATTGTAACAGCTATTCAACAACCATTGGTGGAAAATTCTACCGCACCTCTTCCTGGAACTAGCAACAAAAACAAACGAGCACGCTGCAAATTTTGCCCTTCTAAATGTGATAATAAAACTAATATGACCTGAATTAAGTGTAAAAAATATTTGTATAAAGAACACGTGACCTATTATTGTCCATACTGTAAGAAGTAGTGGATCATATCAATTATTATACATTTTTTATTCCGTTTCCTTTTTTTTATTTAAATTTGGTTGAATTTATTGTAAGTTTCACGTTTCATATAAAAAACATTGCATTAGAGAAATAAAGTTAATAAATGTATAAAAATTGTTGTTATTTTGGTTTCAATTAATATTTCAGGAATTCGGGTCATTATGACCCGAAGGAGCACAAGTGTATAGTCTTGTCGAGGAGAACAGCAAGGTTAAAGGTGCTGTAGACACGTTAGACAAGATAATAATAACATACGCATGCAGACGGCAAACTAAAAGATGGCCAATGACTAATTTTCACAATATCATGGACGTTTCAGCTTACAACGCTTATGTTCAGTGGTGCGAAGTAACTCCAACCTGGAATGCTGGAAGACTTACAAAACGGCGACTATTCCTTGAAGAACTGGGTAATTCCTTGATCACTCGATTATTGCAAGAAAGAAAACGTCTCTCTCGAAGTATTTCTGCAGCTGAAATGGTTATAAACCAGTAATGCTGAAGTAAGGGAACGGTCAACCGCAACCAAGCGTAAAAGATGTAACTTTTGTCCCTCTTCAAATGATAATAGAACTAATATGGTATGTTGTAATTGCTCAAAATACCTATGTAAAGCATGCTCATGTATATTACTACTGTCAAGACTGTAACAAATAAATGTATATACCTAACTACTACGTTTTTCAGATGTTCTTTACATATCATTTATAATAATATGTAATAAAAATAAAATAACGTAATAAAATGTAATGAATAATAAATACTACATCTTATTTCTTATTCTTATTTAGTGTTATATCAATTTAACGACAATAACCGACAACTATAGGCTCCCGGGTCACAATCACCCGAACTCAATAAGTGAAACCATAATGTTAACACAATAGTAGGGTTAAACACTTGCATTTATAAACACTTCTTTATTAGATTTGACTAGATCATTTTAATTGAATCAAGTTTCTATTTGTGAATGATTCTATCAATTTCAAATTAAGGTTTTTCACAACTTTACACGCACATCATAACTTAATTGAATTTTGTTAAAATTTTTCTTTGGTTATGACATTTCTCATCGTTAGCCTTCGACCGTTAAAGGGTGTTCTGATTTGTCATCCTCAAGGCAGTTTAACAATATTTAATTTAATAATGATTTGGTTTTCTTTAGTACATTTGTGTTCCATAGTTGGAATACGTATATCAAATTGTTATATTATTAGCAAGCTTATGATTGCGTTTTTAATTTTTCAAATTCTACAAAATTGTTTCAACATCTTAAACAATTTTGAAAGATAGTACTACTACTCGTACTGACGAAGACACCTGTAAATGTTGTCGAAACGTAGAGATTTGTATAACTTAAACAGAAAATACACCATAAAAACTTCCAAGAAGATAAGTATTTTAAATATGTGTAATAATGTGAAAGATTACATTTTCATACTTATAAATGTATTTTGACTTTTTTTGTTTTAAGTACGACATTGTACATGAACATTTGAAACGGTTTCTCAAAACACTACCTATTAAAATATGTATTAAATCGCGAAATTGATTAAGAAACGTATTGAAATTTTTGTTTTAGAGTGAAATTAAACTATTGAAAGATATGCAAAACAAAAAATTTCAATTTCGTTTTTGCATTGTACGTAGTTTTATTATGTAATGTATACGGGAATGTTGAGTGGAGACACTCCAGATTTTTTTAATGTATTAACCTTTAATTCAATGTCATTGGATATTGTAAGTATTTAACAGTTTTCTATATGTATATTTGATGTCCATTTGTATTATAGTTCAAGGTCTGAAGATGCCATGTCGAAACTGTAACCATTTATTAAATATTTTAAATTAAACCTTGTGGGGACAGATTTGAGTATCACTATTCTGTTAATTCTCAGTAATCGCCTACGTTATATCAGGAATTTACCTGATAAATTCCATATTTGTGGGTAAAGCTGTTTCGGCAGTGCGATTCTAGATCAGTGCATCAGTGACTAGGGATAGACAGTTTTATATCAAATTGTCAAAACGTATCGATTATGACTGTAGAACATAGAAATGCAAACATTCTTTATTTCAAAACTAAACGAATAACACATGTTTATGAAAAAATGTATAATTCCTGTTACTAGAAGTCACACCATATCCAGTATAATTTGTGAATTAAGATTTAAACTACTTGAGCCTCTTATTATTCACAAAACCCTTATCTCTCCCTTTAACTAAAAAAGTTTTAAAAGTTCGCAATTTATTGTATTCGAACAAAGGAATAATAAAAGTTGTGGGAAGGTCTAAATTGTTAAAGATCATAATAAATCTCAAAACTGCATTGTGCGTGTCTGTGGAAAGTATAAACTGGGTAATTCTACTAGAATATTTCTTAAAAAGTAAAACTATAAAATTATGTACATAAACCTCAACTTTGCAAAGGTTTTTATTAAAATACTGACTATTATTTAACTAATGGTTAAGCAATACATGTTCCCTTCTATTTAATTTAGTTCAGCATACAGATATAATAGAAAATAATTTTCCAGCTAGAAAAATCTTGTTGTGCACATTTATGAAGTGATTTCTAACGCAATTGTGACATTCATTACTATATTACTTATAATTTTTAACTTTTTCTTGCATTAGTAAATAGTTATTCAATGTTGTAGTTTACGTATCTATCATTTTGTCCCTTAATGTATTAATTGCTGTACCTGCTTGTGTACTTAAAAGGAGCTAGAAATACAATAAATACGGCACTGTGTAGTTTCAGTAAATCAAATAGGATTTACGTAACTTTTAGATCTTCATACTATTTATTTATTCCATATACACACTATTTAAACTTCAGAATAATGTAAAATTTTTCCTTTTATGAATCATAGCGACAACTCATACTGACCAAATGCGTATTCCAATTTCTAAACTATGTGTGTCCATATTGATGTTAAGGGTGAACCTCCAAATCTTCCTCATAGAATTTTGGTTATTAATATCAATGGTTTAGATTAAAGCTACACATCAGGCTCCTAAAAGTATAACATGCTTAAACAAACTAAACTTAAAAGCTAAAATACTTACAGTTCAGAATAGTGCAAATGGTACACACACACATACGCGCGCACGCATACGAACACACACACGCACACACACACACACACACGCACGCACGCACAACACACACGCACACGCACACGCACACGCACACGCACACGCACACGCACACGCACACACACACGCACACGCACCTGTTGTATTTGCACGTGCGTTTACACGAGCACGCACACATACACGCACGCGCACGTACGCACTCACGCATGGGTACGAGCACGCTTAAGCGCAGGCACGCACATACACACGCACGCACACGTGCTGGGCACGCTCACGCGCAGAAATACGCACACAACCACATACTCACACACACACATACACACACGTGCAAAATATTAGAATCTCTATGAACAGTCATGTTTAGGAATGAGATACAATTATTTGTCTCTCTTTCACATGTGTATTGTAGGTGTGCATTGTATGACTTAAAAATTGACGAACATATAAAGATTATGTTACTGTTGCAACGTATAAAGATGATTACTTAAACAAAAGTCGTATTTTACTTGATAAGAAATATTATATTAAACTGCAGGGTGGTCCTACAAGTACTTTACAACAGAAATATAATAAGATAGTTTCAAGGCTTAACAATGATAAACTAATACTAAAATACATAAAGATAATCTATTTATGAGACCTATTGTCTCTTCGATTAACTCACCTAATGGTAACGTAGCAAAACCACGACATTGCCTGATTCATATAATATTAATATGAATTTCTTATTAAAAGATTCTTTTTCTTTTAGTTCTTTTATTAATGATTTTAAACTTCCACAGGGTTATATATTAATCAGTTTCGATGTAATATATCTTTTTATTACCTTACCGTTACATGTTATTTTGAATAGTATTGAAAAACATTGGTTTAATGTTAAAAATTCAAAATTTGCACATTATAAGCACCCATCGAAATTGATTCGCCTTGTAATTTATCGAAATGGTGAAAAGTGACTTTTATACAGAATTTTCCGTAGAATTTAGTGGTGTGCATAGTTTCCCTACAAAAAGTAAGTTTCTTTGCAATAAACCAAAGTTTTGTTTTTTTAAATGGAACACCCTGTATGTAACATTTTGAAAACTCTGAAAAATATGATATGCTTATGATTTGCCTTGGTAAGAGTAATGAATACGCTGACGCAGCAATAAATTTGTATTTTAACAGGTAAATGTAGTTTTCTTGGTGTTAACTTTACATTTATAGAGGTTTCCAGAACGGAGACAGCCTAGTAAAATCACATTTTATAGATTAAAAAGCAATATAATTAATTATGGATCATTTTCTAAACCCAGGTCAAAAAAATATAATAAAGAAAATCGAGAGAAAGATGTGGTTACCGTTTTAGCCAGTGTGGAGGGTAATTCTATAAGTGTTTGCAGAACTATAGAAGGTAATATTGGAGTTTAGAAAACAAAAATCCAAGCAATACTTCGCCACCACAAATATAAACCATATAAATTTAGGCTTGTTCAACATCTACATTCTGGCGACGCTGAACGTGGGTTAATATTTTGCAATTGCAGACAAGGCACATTTTAGCAATACAGGCGTTTTAAACAGGCACAATAGTAGATTCTGGTCTCAATAAAATCAACACTAAATATCACCCCACTGACAACAAGGATGATTTGAACTACACGTTTCCTGCTTTATATTAGGACCTGAAATAAAATTTTGCATATTCGAAGGGAACTTATCCGCTCCTAGGTATTTGGATATTTTAGAAATGGTTGTTCCTGAATTATTAGATGGCATTCCTTTAGCTCGCTTGAACCAAATTCATTTCCAACAGGATGGAGCCCCATCTCACAATACGCAAATTATATTTTTGGAAAACAATTTCGATAATAGATGGATTGGCACTAATGGGTCGATAATATGGCCTCCTAGACCTGTCAGTCTTAGATTTCTTTTATGGGGTTCCTGTAAAACAAAATATACCAAACTCAATATGATAACACTGAACGTTTGACAAATGCAGTTAGAGAAGCTTTCAGACATTTACAAGACCACACTATTATTGTGCTTAATGCTATAGAACAAATTGGAATAGTGTGGGAAGCATGTATAACACAGAATGGTCATCAGTTAGAACATCTCTTTTACCAATTTATATTAGGCTTGTAAAGTTGTAGTTATTATGTTCAGTTTTTAATTTTCTGTTTTTGCATAAAATTTCTTAACCCGCAACCTTGTTTTTTCATGGCCAACTATATCATCAACATGTTAAATTAACGTAACATTCATTTTTGAGGTTAATAATGCAAAAGAAGTGCCACATAATATATATTTTTTTGAAATCTGAGAGTAAACTCTATATATAATAAATACATAAACTGCAGGCCACTCGAACTTACACATAGTGACTTTTAGGCAAAATTTAAAGTTAAATATTTTCAACAGGAATGCAAATTTTTGAACGCGGCTTGCAAATTTTAAGAGCTAGTTCTTTTCGGATTAAGCTGCATGACGTATATTTATCGTAGGACCATAGGTTTATTATATACGGGGTGAAAAATCAAAAAGTGCGTATGAAATTTTTTTGGTCGTTGCAATATGGTTCGTTACTAAGGTAATATCAATATCTCTAGACGTTTTTGTCAATTTTTGGATTAAGGCCCTTAGGCCTTGCACACACTACTCAACATAAAATTTGGGTAGCAACATTTTTAAAATGCTATATACTATGGACGTTCATTTGTATTCCTTATGACAACTGAAACAAAACAATAGGGTATAATTGCAAAAATTCAAATGCCTGCTTATTCTTATGATATCAATATTTGAGAAAAGAGTCCATTTAGGATTAGTTAGGATTCAGGAAAATTGTTATTACAGTATAGGAATCAAATACGCAAGTTCACAAACATCAATTTATTTTGCCCAAGTGCAATTCATGACCAGGTATAAGAACAGTTTCATGAAATTTATATATATATATATATATATATATATATATATATATATATATATATATATATATATATATATATATATATCCCATTCTATCCTAAATACTAATAGTATGAAACGAAAAGTCATTTTGATATTCTTAAAACTTAATCTTAAACAAATACTTATTATCTATTAGTTGAGTTGATGGCCTATTTCTACAGTTTGTGTTTTTTGTGGCGTTACGGAAGCGCACCTTGCCTGCGCCATTAGGCTTAATCCTGTGAATGACTAATCGCTTTTGAGTCGAATTCATTTATATGTGTCTAAGCTCCTCGAGCATTATTGGCATCAATATGGGTTTCATTCTTACACTAGCCTGGCTTATCAAATTTTCTGATAGTGCTACGTAAGTGGCTGCTTTGAGTTGTTCGCGAGCAGTATTCTCGTTCCTTGTCACCATATTTATGTTATCTAATTGGATTCAGTGGTTTTGGTGCCACACACTTCGAAATCCTGGACCTTTTTGTTTTGCCATTGCGAATGTTATGCAAAGGCCGGAAAAAGAATGATCCAGAATCGCCGAACGTTAATCTTTTTATATATATATATATATATATATATATATATATATATATATATATATCTCGGAAACTACAACAGATAGAGATTCGTTTAAATGGGGAAAGAGTTGCAGTTTTATGAACCTAAATCAACGACATTTTCATTGTTGGAAAAAGTTCATGTATTACTAGACATTTGAAGAAAACAAAAATTTTGCATCTTATTTTATTATAAATAACTCTGTTATTATCGATATGAGAAAAAATGTAGTGTTTTTTATGCTTTACCTACTGGCGTCGCCACTTTTGTTCTATCACTTGTTGTTCCAAAGTTATGATATAAACTTTGTTTTTAAATGGGGAAAGCCTTTATCAGATGCGCATTTTAATCAACGATATGGCATGATTGTTTATGTTTAAAATTAACAAGATTTTATTATTGATTTACAGTTGGTCATGGAAAAAATAAATTAATTATTAAGGATTTTGGCAGTTTTATACCCTTGCCATAATAAATAAAGTTTTGTTTTTCATTTCAAACTTTGATGAGCGAAAGCAAGATTTAGTGGTTTTTCTTTTAAATGGTGTAGAATCGTTATTAGGTATTAGGAATACAACAAAATGACACGAACAGCCATTTTAAAACATGTTGTACATACTAATTTCCTGCCCGCTTGAGTTAGAACAAACTTAGATTTTTTTAAGTAGCAGTAATAGTTGGCTTTGACATTTTCAAAAAGAACCAACTTTTCTCTTTATAACGATACAGGACTATTGTATTATTGAGAGTAGCGAAAACATAATGTACTGTGGAAAATCATTTTTATCTGGTTATGTTAATTACTCAAGTTTATTATAACATTTCACCTAAAAATTAGGGCCTCAAATAGAAAAGAAACTAGGAATTATTAAGTTTAAATTTGGACTTTGAAGTAATGGCATGTAAAAAAATTAATCTATCTCATTAAATATTCAAAATGTCCATCATTATTATTTACACAAGCGGCATATTTTCACAATGGAATTTATAGCTTTCCGTATTTTCCTACCATTTATATTGCGAAAGAAATGTAGCACAGCATCGTGTAGTTCTTCTTTTGTCGCATAAGTTCATTAATAAACAAAAAAAAAAAATAATAAGGAAAAAGATCTGGCGATGTTGGTCCATCCCTGCCTATCTAAGAATTTGGAAACAGAAGGCAAAGATTCTTCTTAGAAACGATCAGCTTCATAGTCACAACACCAGACAAAGGGAACATTTTAACGTAGGGAAAGTATCAACAAATGTCAAGATAATACATGATTCAGCGCGAGGATTCAGCAGTGACAGTAAAGTGCCACAATACTATGAATTATTTTTGTAAATATTATAAATAATCCAGGATAAGTGATAACATGACAATCAAGTCAACCAACTTATATATATTCTGTGCTACCAATCTTTCACCATGCCCAAGACACTAACAGACTCTCATACCAGTCACTATCCTATGATAGTAGTAGGACTGTTTGACGCTGTTAAATTCGTAAAGGAAAGCCACCTAATATGAAGATAGTTCCTAGTATGGGGTAGCACTATATTAATCTATATGCTATGACGGCCACCTATAGCGATAATCGAGAATCAATTATGGAATGCACATGTGGTAACCTACACAGTTTTCATTGAACATTATCGCGCCTTTTCGACACCAGACGCTATATAGATTGTTGCTCACACCAAAAATACTTTAAGAGCCGTGTCGGGGGTTTTAAGCAGGTTAGATCGTAAGTATTTTAAATGTTATATTCGCATTTGATAATAGATATTGCACAATTTATGGTGTGTTATGTAGTTTCTTCATTAACGTGACCACTTCTGTGTAGAAACCTAAACCTTCCAAATTCCAAGTTTCTGCTATTATGGGGTATAAACCAATTCCTAATTTGGGATACCTCATACTAGGTGATTATTTTCGTAACCATTAAATGTAGCATATCGTAATTTTTCTACATGTAAGAGCAAAGGGTAAAGAGTCAAGAGTACATAAGGGAACTACGTACCTATATAATCGTTTTACAGATGCTTAATAATAAACACAAATCACGGGATGAGGACTATCTAAAGAGGGCGCGAGCTCATAACGGCCTACAAAGCACGTTGGAAAGGTGTGTACAAATGCTAGAAGATCCTGAAGACATTGTTAATTCTAATTTTGGCCGAAAAGCAGTTTTTTTCGGTATAACAAAAAAAGATGTATGCAGATTAGCCTTCAGTCTATGGCAAGCCAATAATATAAAAACTCCATTCAATGTAGCCAAAGAGAGTGCTCGAAAGAAATGGTTTTTTGGATTTCTTTCAAGGAATAATGCGCTATCCTTAAGAATTTATATGAGCCTCTTTTAGAACATGTTAAGTATGATCCAGGTGGACTCTTCAACTGTGATGAGACTATTGTACCACACAAACTCACTGAAATAGTGGGGAAAAGGAAAGAAGCAAATAGGTGCCATCACATCAGCCGACCGTGCATCACTGTTAACCACAGTAATATGCTTCAGTGGAGCAGGTCACTATGTGCCCTTTTTTATCATTTTTCCACGCAAGAACGTGAAAATGGAGTTAATCAGTGGCACGCCACCAGGATCACAATATGCATGTCATATCTCTGGATGGATTCAACAAGAAATGCTTGTTGACCCGATTACCATTTTATTAACTACACGAAACTTAGCCGTGAAGAATCTGTAGTTTTAAACCTAAATGGCGATTAATCCCATACGAGAAAACAAGTTGTAAGAGATAAGGCCTTCAGTCCCTAACTTTAGATGTGGGTTAGTGACATATGTGTCGCATCTGGGGATCATTGTGATTTTATTCTAGCATATTAAATAGCCTCATTTGTGGGCATCTGGCTAGGAAAGGATTTTTACAGGTAGGTCTAACTTTTTTTAGTTAAATCCGTAATAAATACCCAGCTGATCATGATTAACGTTTTAAGGAGAGCTTATTCCTAGAACAACGGCGTGCAAAATTATTTTTTGTTTGTGTTTTTATTGTAGCCTCCCTGGATATCTGACAGTGTAGTTTTTGTTGATTAATCTTTTTACCAAGATTTTTTTAAATATATCTCAAGCACCAAAAAGGTAAGTGATTTATTATTATTACGGATTGGGTAGTACTTATTATTATAAACGATTTATTATAAATTTAATTGATTTCTTATTTATGTGGGATTTATGATTACTGTAATCTACGTATTATTATTGTTAGGTAGTATGTATTTTGATTTAAATCTTACTTACCAATAAATTAACAAATTTTGTCCTACGGGAATACCGGTTTTTTCTTTTATTTGGGCAGGGTTCTGTAAGAAATAAAGAATTCTGTTAAACGGCCAGTATTTATTTGCTTTATGTGTGTTATTGTCAGGGATCCTCTTCCAGTTTAACGTTTCGACTTTATTTTAACTGTGTCTTTATTGTGCCTTGGTCATTTTCTTGGTTTGAGGGACACACAAGAGCAAACCGAGTGGTGCCCTTTTTAAATCGATATTATGTATCTACTCCAACCATACGCCAACGCATCCAAATGCTTTCCAAAACGGTTATCTTAATTATTTAATGTTGTAAAAGGGCACTTGTGACAACTACACAACGTCAAAATCAGGTAAAAATTGTCAAAAAGGTACCACCTGTTGGAAACATTTATAGAGGGAAAAACGTTTTAGCCTAACAGGAACCCAAACCATTCACTCAAAACTAGACTACTCTACTATTAAAAATCCTATTCCAAAAATCTTAACGCTAAGTTAACCTAAATTCCAACCAAATTCTCAGCTTTATATAAAAGCCGCAAAATTGCGAAAATTGAACCCCAAGCTCCCTAAACTCTCGCCAAATGTCAACGCAAAAATTATCTCAAATACGTTTTGTTAATTTTGATAGTAAACATATCACTTTACATTTGTGATTATTTAAATCATGTTTTAAATATTAAAATCCTAATATGCGGTTTCCGTTATTAGGTACATACGGTACCCCATATTACAAACACCAATATGGTGTATCGATAATCTTCTTCCATTAACAGCCTTTTCTGTGCGTATATTTTTTTAACTTATTTTTTTCTAGGAAAATGCAAAAAAAACAAACTAAAGAACTGTAAGACATAAAAAAATCGTTAGCAACAAAATGGACTACTTTTAACAATCATCTGAAGAAAAGTACCCCTATTACGCGATTTTCTTGTATTGTATATGTTAAGAATTTGTACACCATATAATTTGAGTAGATTGTAAATGCCAAATTTAAAAATTATTTAGTAAAAATAATTTAATTAAAGACGTTTGCATTTGAACGAAATCATTTTTCTAGAACTAAATCGATAACGTTATGTAATATCTTACAAATAACCAGTGATATTTTTCTTAAGAATTAATTAAGACGTTATATATTCGATAAAGTTAAATTAGGATTCCGCATTTAACTACATTAAAGAACTGGGGCATGTAATACACGATATGATGTGATAGTTAGCAGTAATGTCGGTACAAACTTTGAATCCTTGATGAAATATTGATTAACTAATTTGGCGGAATCAGTATTAAGAATGCCTTTAAAATGACTACCCAATTTTAAATTGATATAAATTATTAGAAATTAAGATGGCAGATATGTCTGGCTCTACGTACAATCATTGAAAGATTTAATTGAATATTAGAGAAGGTGTTGACTTATTAAAGAGCGTTGTATGATGAAATATTTAGTAATTATACATACCTTCTGTATGGATTTTACCATTTCTCAATGAATATTCATGTACATTGATGTGAAACGCAAAACTGGATTCAATGCACGTATTTTCAAAATTGATTTTAGGTAAAAATGTACTATTTCAGTATGTGGACGATAAAAATAAATAGTATAGAGAAGAAAATTTATATAAGCAGATTTACGTGAGTAATCTGTTGTGTTCTGATTAAATTTAGTTAAATTCAAATGCCAGAGGAAAGATAACATAACACTGTACTTGAATTAATAACTATGCTATAAATAATTAATCACTTAAGCACAAACATCAACACACCCTAACCAAGATATTATCATGAATCTACATTACTTTTCGTAGTCCTTATGAAGGATTTAGGACAGTATCTAAAACAAACAAACTTCGATACCACATAAACGCATTATATTTGAAGGATACTAGATTATGTGTCATATAAATGAGATATCCGTTGTAGACGCCCTGAAGATTATATGATTTTTCTTGTATACTGTAAAATAGAGTACTTATAATAAAATACACTTTATGGACAGCTTTGGTTTCAGATTTGAAGGAAAGCAAACACAAATCTTATATTAACAATAAAATTTTATTTGGCAATAAACAGATTTTTATTTTTAATGTCTTGAAAAAATGTTACAATGTTGTTAAGTTATTATAGTTTAATCAAATTTTATTACATTTAGTTTATACATTGAATCATTACTGCGGTGTTACTAACGTATTTATTAGGTACTTGTAAATTATCAGCTAAGGATGTGGTAAACTTTGTATATGTAGATCCATTTCTAGACAAACATTAATAAACTGTAATGTGTGTTTGAACGCCCTGAATATATACGTATTTTTTTGTTTTTTTCTCTCTTTCACGTTAACGAAACCTGTTATTTTTTTTATGTTCATAAAGTAAGACTGAAATATTGTACTGATAGATTTCCCTGAGCTTTATAGTGGTTTTCGTATTAAAATTTTCGTATTCCATTTTAAAAATGTATTTCTGAAATTGGCATTTAAATTTTTTATGTATTAGTTAATTGTAAATAGAAAATTTCAAAGTTGAGCCTAAATTATTTTTCCTGTAAATTTTGTATACAAAGTTTTTTATTATTATAAGAAATCTGGGGATCTACAACCTGCTATAAGTAGCTATGAGTAAATGCGGTGAATGTATAATACATGAGGGGAGATGATATCCAGCGATAGCACTCCTGAATATTTATATAATAAATTATCTGTCTCTCACTGATTTAACACATCTGTAGGCCACTCTTTCTTTAGCCGTCTTGTGATTTGGGGTTGGTTGTGCAGGTGTCTGGCTGCTTCATTGGGATGGTAAGGGAGCAGTTCAAGATAGGTTCTCGTTAGTCGTCTAATTTCCACCTCCACATACAGTATGCCTGTGTCTTCATGCAGAGTTTTGCTGCTTATATACCACGGCGCATTAAATACCATTCGGAGTATTTTGGATTGTACCCTCTGCAGAATTTTTGTGTTGGATGGCTTGGCACAACCCCAGAGCTGGACCAGATAGGTTTGATGACACATTTGTAAAGAAGTACTTTATTTTCTGAAGAGAATTGAGATATATGACCTAGGAGCCAATTCATTTGTCGGATTTTTAGATTTATGTGGGTTTTCTTGGCAGTGATGTGTGCTTTCCATGTAAGCGTTGGGTCAAGGGTTAATCCCAAGTATTTTATTTGAGTAGTTACTGACAACTGGTCACCGAGGATTGTCAGTGGAGGGCATATGGTGTTCCTGTTCGTGAATGTGATTTGCGTGAACTTGGAGCGGTTTAGTTTGACTTTCCATTTGATCAGCCAGGATTGCAGTTGGTTTAGATGTGTTTGAAGATTTTCAGTGGCTATTTGTGGGTTGACACTTGTGGATAGAAGAGCGGTGTCATCGGTAAACGTGGCTATTGTGGTAGCTGTTATATTTGGTATGACAGCCTTGAAAAGTAAGTAGAGAAGGGGACCGATGATACTTACTTGAGGGACTCCTGAATTGATAGGGTAATAGTCTGAGGTTGTTGTATTAGTTCGTACTTGGATGTATCTGTCTGTGAGCTGGGATTTTAGGATCAGGTAATGAGATGTGGGGAGGGAGGGTTTAAGTTTATACAGGAGACCAGCATGCCAGACACGATCGAAAGCTTGCTCAACATCTAAGAAAGCGGCGGTACGTAGCTTTTTCTCTTCTAGGCATGTGAGAATTATGTTGACTACACGATGACATTATTGTATCATTGAATGACTTTCTCGAAAGGCAAATTGGTGAGGCGGTATTAATGTGCATATCTCGATATCGTCGAATAATCGTTTGAGTAGAAGCCTATCGATGATTTTGGCATGGTTGGGAGCAAACTTATTGGTCGATAAGACGTAGCTCTGCTTGGGAGTTTATTGGGTTTGTTGATCATAATAATTTGCGCAAACCTCCAGGTGATCGGGAAGTATGCTAATCGAAGTATATTGTTATAAATTGTGGTCAGTAGAACGAGTCCTTTCCTGTGTAAATGTTTTAAGATCTGTCCAGTAATCAGGTGGAATCTAGGTGATTTGTAATTATTACATCGTGAGATCACCTCTTTTACCTCAGTACGAGTGAAAGGTTTAATGGGCAACGTCACCGGGAAAGGAATATCAACGAAATGTTTAATGAGTTCCTCGTCATCATTATTGATAAGTTCTGGTAAATTAAATACTTGTGATAGGTGTTCAGTAAGAGTTGAAGTTTTTTTCCTGTTCTGTTTTTCCCCAGCTACCATCGTCTCTCTGTAAGGGTGTAAGGCTGAAATGTGCTGGATCGGTCTCTTAAGTTATTTAGTTGCCTTCCAGGTGCTGTGGCCATCTGCTGCTAAGTTTGTGATGTACGAGTTGAATGTAGCGTTTCTGGTTTCGTAAAGCACTGTTTTTAAGTGACGTGTTAATCTATTATACTCACTTTGATCTATATACGCCATATACGCCGTGCTCTTCTTTTTCGGGCAACAAGTAGTTTTATGTGTACAGGTATATTGTTTTCCAAGTTCTGTAGCTTATTTTAGGTGAGCATGGATATTTTTGATGCTGCCTGTATTGTTTGTGTCAAATAGTGTACCGCGTTATCAATATCGTCTGGATGATGTAAACAAATTTGTAGATTCAGGTTTTCATCGATATAGTTTTGAAATACTTGCCAGGTAGTTATTAATGATGTCAACTTTGGAACTTTTGGGCGGTTAATTATGTGGGTACTTAAGTGTGGTGATTATAGGCCAATGATCAGTGGAGAGGTCCCAGGATGCTTCTATGGTGGTACAATTTGGAAGAACAGGTCTAACAGGTCTGGGATTTTGTTAGGGTCCGTTGGCCAATAGGTGGGTTGACCTGTGCATAAGTACGAGCAGTTCAGGTTCGTGATGGCTTGTCTTAAATTCGTTCCTTTTGTAGTACATAATCTTGACCCAATGATGAATTTACCTGCTAAGTGCCTGAAAAAGTTTTCGTATTCTAATGTATCTATTCCGTGCCTAGGTGGACTATACACTGCAGCGATGTTAAAGGACAATGGTTGTGCATCAACATGATCTACTGCAGCTTGTATCTTGTTTGTTTGATACCTTGTTTCCTCATGATGTGGTATAGAAGTACGAATTAGTACGTCTGAGCCGCCATGCGCCGTTACGTCAGGGTGGTTGGTACAATAAATAGAATACTGAGGAATTTTGGAACATTGTTCTGTCGATGAAATGTGTTTCCGCTATAAGAAGTACATCAATTTTGTTATGCTGGAGAAAAGTTATGAGTTCTTTTTTATGATTGGGCAATTCATTAGAATTCCACAAGGCAATACGTATTGATTTAACGTCCATTACTGAAGTTATTTAGTACTGTGGAAAGCATGCTTAGAACCATGCTGTTCTGGTTGCGAGAACATTCTTTTGAATTCATTCAGGAAAGCACTCATTTGTGCTCCTAAATCTGTAGATTGATTGTTTGGATTCGTGCCACTTACTTGTTGGCCATAGGACACTTTTTTCAATGTGTTTGTATGCGTGGTTGTCCCTGGGGTATTGTAATGTCGCAAGGATTGTAGGTCTTTTGGGATGTATGTCGTGTATTATGTTTGTCCTCTTGCTTTGCTTCTTGCATTGAGTAAATCCTTATAGACATTACATCCTTTATAATTCGCAGTATGGTCTTTCTCACATAGTGCACATTTAGCAGCCGTGCCTTCAGATTTTTTTCAGTCAGCTGTCCAAAAATTCCCACCACGTTTGACACATTGGAATGGCCTTGTGCAGTAGGTCTTATATTTTCATGTTATTTAAGTACTGGATGTCGTATATTTGTTTATTTTTCTTTGGCTCGAGATCTACGTAGAACATCATTAAAGGTTCTTTAGCTACTTTATGTCTTATATTTATTATGTTGCGTACCGTGTGTCCGTGTTTCTGTAAATCCTGGGTGATTTCTTCGGTTGGAACTGAGTAATGCCTTATCTTGTTTCATTTGATAAGTGTGATGAACTATTTTATTTTCATTTAGGTGTCGTACAAGTTTAATATAGGTTTCAGGGTTTATTTTTATTGTATCGTTTTGTAGGGCGGTGCATTGATAGGTCTCTGATTCAGTTGCATCTGTTAGGTGTTTAATCATTTTATTATAATCGGTAACACCGTAAATAAAAATCGGCGGAGGTTTAGGTACTGTTGCAGTTTTGTTGCTGGGTGCGGTGTTTTTACTGTTATTTTCTGTTTCTTGTACCTGTTGCAAGGTACTAAATTTATTGCTAGTACTCACCTGCTGAGTAGGTGAAGTGTTTGTTGGCGGTTTCGGATTCCTTTTGCGTTTTTTGAATGGTTTGACAGTTTTCCAGTCAAGAGTTTCTGGCGTTTCCGCTATTTTCTATTGCAGTTTTGCCGCTTTGTGGCAGTGGTATGGTAAGTGGGTGCAGGATTTATTGTGTGAGTGAGGTTGTGACGAGTTTACGTTAAAATTGTGTTGAGTGTTTGGGAATGGTTGTACAGTTGGTTGATATTGATTAGGAGTCGAACTATCTAATGGATTTTGTAGGAATGGCATTGAGTTTTGTGGAAAATAAGCGTTTGAGATTGACGGCTGATATTGGTACTGCTGTTGATGTTGCGGGGATATGGGCTGTCCATTGTAAGTATGAAATCCGGCGTTAATGTTATACCGCTGAGGGGCATTTATTTCGTACGTCGAAATAAATTATTGCCGCTGAATATTGAAAGTTTCTATTTGTACACACAAATATCACAAACGCGATAAGTGCGTACGTGGCCTTGCGCCCGAGATAATCACTTTACTTCCACCAGACCGATACGATGTTTACAGGTCGAGAGCCAAATGAGAACTTATAAAAAGGTTTGAAAAATAAAACGTAGTTTTTGATAAGATGAGTTCGAATTTAAATTAAAGAATGAGATCGCCCTTTGAGTTATTTGTTTGAATCAAGTGCCGTTCATGTAATTTTTACTTAATGCGTTTTAGAGATTGGTGCTTTATTTCTGTCAGGATACAGTACCTGAGTACGTTGTTGTTCATTGATCATCGTTACTGTTAATGTAATAACTAATAATTCTTTGGACTACGATTTCAACTCAATGAACGTTCAGTACTCATGTCCTTAAGGATTGATAGCGCGAGTTTGAAACGGGATACAGCGTTAACATTTGTTCGTGCGAAAGTTTGTTGAGAAATATGATGCAATAGTGTTGAGAGGGGGGTGAAGATGCCTTTTTTCGCGATTAATTGAGTGGAGGGTCTTGATCTGACTGTCGGTTGTGAAGGATGTGAGTTATTGGTGATTTCGAATAACTCGGAGAACCGAACATATCGTCCCGGTTGTGGCCAACCTAGAGCACCGTTCAGGTGGATATATTGAAGTTCGTCCTTCCTGGTTCTTACTTGTGAAGTTTCGGACACTTGGTGTCGGTTAACGAACATTTCATAAAGGGATGTATTTTGCTAAGTGCATCTCATTAGTGAAATATTAAACTCAAATTTGCGGATTAATATTTTCGAATAAAAATTATTGTAAAGGCAAACCGTTCTTTATCAGTCCTAACATTCAGCCGAAACAGACGAAGATCTCACTCTATATAGTTGTGTAAATAGTATTTTAAGTCATAAAGAGACCTGCATATAAGGCTACCATGTTAAGTCAAGATTGCGTAAATAATTTAGTGCGTAAATGCTGTTTTTGTGAACATAAACTATACAATGTCCAGGGCAATCAAATAAAACGTAACGTTATTGCAGTTGTTATTTGGAAATTGCTGCATTGGTTTGCCGTTTGGAAGTTAATAAGCAAGTCTCCTGAAGCCGTTCACGTCCAGATTGCTTCCGCTGTCACCTGGAGGGAGGTATTCAAGAATTTTGCAGAAGGTAATTTGACGTTGTATGTTTATTGTGATTGTGGTATCATGTTTGCATTTTGGTGAAATTATTTGACGATAAAGCGCATCAATGTAGTCGTCTTAACTGGAGTGTTGATGCATTTACGTTATACTTAAATTAAGGTTTACGAACTTCCTTTATTTGCGTTTTCTTTTGGGATTTTTTTTAATGTTTAATTAAATGTACTATATGCTTGTGTATAAAAATTTCGGATTGTAAAATTGATTTTAAGTGACTATTTGGCTACGTAAGTGTTTGGAATTTCAACCGTATCTAGATAACTTTATTTTGAAAATTTTAAATTAAGGCAAAGCATGTTAGACCAATTGAGGAAGAGTTGTGGTATATTCTCCCCTATTACAAATTTTAAGATAACCGACCATAAATTAGTGTTAAAATATGTATCGTTGTTTTGTATTTTTCTATTTTACTGATGTTTATGCAATAGATGTACAATTAATTGAATTTAACAGCGTCATTTTTGATATCCTCCGGACCAGCGAAAGCAATAACGTACGAGAAGTGGTAAATTAAAGAATTAAAACTAAAAGATTTAATTAAAGGTAATTTTATTGATTTGTTTAGAAAGTGGCCAGTGGTAATTTCCTAAAATTGACGTATTTAATTTCATGTAATTTTTTATTAAAGATTTTTTTGTTTAACGTAACAAATTAGAGAATTCTGAATGAATTTTGTCCAGGTTTACTATTTTATTTTAAGTTCAATTGATGACAGAGCTTTGGAGACGATTAGTATTTGAATTTGATTTGGTAATAATTAAGCGAAAAATTTAGCGTTGTTTATTTTTTTTGTTTGAGTGTATTTTTTTTACAAGCGTTGAAGGTAACGTAACGTAAAATTAATTTCAAGAAAGTCATTCAACTACAACAGCTGATTTGCATGCACGCTTTCTTAGTGTTCTAGCGTGTGGATATTTTGAAATTTGTTCGAGAGCTAAAGTTTCGAAGTGTCTCCTAAGTGCACCTGGAGGTAGCCAGCGTAAAGGTAAGTGAGACCTTTTGACTATTTAAGACTGATTTATCTACGTGTGCCCAGGTGTATCATTACTGATTTTGTTTTAATAAGCCCATTACATGATTTTATTCCAATTGCCACAAACCCTTATTTTCGACTTTCGACAATACGACTAACCACCTTCAGTACATCTAAATTCAAAAATACTCCCACGGCCCTCTGTACCGCCGAGCTAGTCCGGTGCACATTAATTCTCTGTTACCTTCCATTTTCCAATCATAAACATTACAGTCCATTTATGTTATAATATTTAAATTTAAACCAAAACAAGTAAAATCTGTAATCTTTTTACCTTCCAACCTACATATTCACATGTGGGTATAGAAGGTTATGCAATCGACTTTATTTTCACTAACGCTAAATCGACTTGTTATCTCATTTTGCAACTTTTAGCCAAGTATCGCCAAGATCGGACATCATGTCTAGGGATGTTTATCTGTGTTGATATATGTTAATATCCACGATAACTCCAGAAAGAAAACACCTACGTACTTAAAATTTTGTATTTAAGGTTGTTCACATTTTGCTTGGAGATGATTAGGTTTTAGGAGAAATCTAGCGGCGTAGAGGGAGGTTTATTAGGGCACCATTTTGTTTTATCAATTATTTATAAAACAACTGCATATTTCAAAGATATCAAAATACCTAGATATATAGATTAATTATTTTCTATGCTAATTTTTGATACGACGCGGAATTTAACGGCAAAAAATTCGCAAGGTAGAATTTAAACGTTAGTTCAAATTTTTCAATATCTGAATAACTATCAATTTTATAAGAAAAAATGTAGACATTTTAAAAAGAAATTTAATTTTGCATAACTTTTCTTCATAAACTTTCTTAATATAACGCAAGGCAGGTAAGTTTAAAAATTAATTAAATATGAACGAAAATGACTAAACTGTATTACTGACATCTCATATAGAAACGGTTGGCTTTGGAATTTTTTTAAAGTTAACATGTATTTGTCTATTCATCTTTATTTGACATGAAGAACCATCCAATTTAAAGGATACAATAAGCTACAGGTTGGAGTTTCTTGAATATTACAATCTAGTGCGTTTCTATGAAAAGTTCATACAGGTTGTTGACTACCGTCGTTTTCGTGAGAAAGAATTCCATGATAGTGAGGATGACATTTATGAAGACATTGAAGATGTTATAAATGCTAAGTATAATATTAATTCACATAGCTTAATGCTTAATTGAAGTATTGTATTATCGTCCTGCTAATCTAATGTATAGCATTTTCTAAATAAAGAAATATTAATAACTATGTTTTTTTCTTGCTTTATCCATCTAGGTTAACAATGGTCAGTGCTAACTTTTATATCACTTACAGTGGTTTCCGAGATTTAGAAAGTAGACATAAAACAGATCAAATGTTAGAAGAAAAAGCTTGTGAAAGCTTTAAATCATCAGACGCAACATTAGATGAACGAACTGAAATGGAGTGTAAACGTCGATCCAATCTGAACAAATTGTTATGCAATGTAACAAATTTATTGAATTTACGAAAAACAATAGCTAAAAAAATTAAACCTAACGGAAATTTCACAGACACAATAATATCAGCGCTTTCAACGGCAAAACGTGGTAAAAAGAGTTAGGAGGAAAGAAAAACATTAAAGTTCCTAGAGTAATTCCCTTACCTAAACAAGGAGGATTTTTACCATTTCTTGTTCCGTGATTCGCAGGTTTATCAACTATCGGTGATTTATCTGGCGGCATATCTGGAATTGCTAAAACAGTCAATGAGGCTAAAAATGTCAAAACATTGCAAGAAGGTACATCGCTATAGGTTCAGTGAAAGGCGGTGCACTTTATCTAAAACCATAGACGTCTGGTGGTGGCGTGTTATACTTGAAACCGTTTCCAAAAACT